>CM021102.1:440438068-440509606 GCA_007115665.2 Sequoiadendron giganteum | reverse complement strand
TGTGTGTGTATGTGTTTTTGTATGTCTATGTCTATGTTTGCATGTATGTCTATGTGTATGTGCATGTAAATCTGTATGTGTATGTGTATGTGTATGTTTATTTCTATGTCTATGTCTATGTCTATGTTTGTGTGTATGTATTTGTATATGTAAATGTGTATGTAAATGTGTATGTGTGAATTTGTATGTCTATATGTAAATGTGTGTGTATAGATGTGTGAAGAGGTCTTAAGTGGACAACCTTTCCATGTCTACTTCTCTCAGTCAGCCACCCTAACAATCCATTGTGTCACATTTATCACTCGTTGCCCCTTCCTATACTTCTCTACAATCGTGTTTAATTCACTTATGTCTATGTCTATGTTTATGCTTCATAAATTCAAACCTGAAACAATTGTATCGTTTGTATGTGTCATTGATTAATTTGGGGGTGTCCTCAACTTTATATGATGTGCACCTATACACTGGTCCTCCACAACTTAACAAAGAATTCATCCATAAATAGGCACGATGAAATCAAACATAAATCAGATTTAAAATGCACACTTAATAACATTCATTTCAAAACAAAACAAGTACATGGAGGCAGCCAAACATGATGAAGTGTATCCAACTTGTATCTGACATATAGCAAGTACCATTTTGACATGGAATTTAAACACCCCAAACATTAACACATGCACCCTTCCCCGTAAACTGGTAAACCCAACTGTTGCACCAATGCAAGCATCACTTTCACATTAATCACAACTACACAATGTAAAAAAGGTGCCAAGTCAACACAATTCAAACCCATCTCACCCATCTTTGAGCGACTGCCAGACCCATTACAACCATGTTTCCCATCGTAGCATAACCAAACCAACAAGAAAATGCATCCGCCTGTCTAATCAATCATGAAAACCTACAACACACATCAACACCAATATGTCCCATCTCACCAAGTACAGTGTGAATGTAGTAGTGGTGAACTCTGAAATCCCATCTGCTTCCATTTTTACAAGTTGTAAGGCACCCATTATTAAATAAAAAATTATGGAAACAATTGCAAACAATAAACAAAACTAATGAACTAAATAATTAATGGCCGAAATTAATCCGATTCACCAAACAACCATCAATCAGATTCAAATAGCCATGAAAACCTTCAAGTATTCACATGTATTACCATAGATCAATATTGAGCACTAAAGCTTTCTTACAACATGTATTTAGGGGACCTTGTTTTCCCAAGGCCTTTCATGCTTGCCTATGTAGCACTTCACATAGATTACCATAGCTTTGTATTTGAATGACTTAGGGGAATTGGTTTTGTGAAGGCTTGTCATGGTTCCCTATGCAACACTTCACAATTTGAATGGAGTTGTGGACCAGTGCAACATAGGTTTCCATCAAATGAGCGTTCATAAAATCAAGTCTCCCTAAAACATGTCTCTATTGCTTAGTTGATTGAATTTATGAAGCAAAACCTATATGTATATTTGTATGTCTGTGTTTTATGTATATACATGTGTGGAAAATGTAGCACTTCACATAGATTACCATATCCTTGTATTTGAATGACTTAGGAGACTTGGTTTTGTGAAGGCTTGTCATGGTTCCCTATGCAACACTTCACAATTCGAATGCAGTTGTGGACCCGTCCAACATAGGTTGCCATCAAATGAGCATTCATAAAATCAAGTCTCCCTAAAAAATGTCTCTATTGCTTAGTTGATTGAATTGATGAAGCATAACCTATATGTATATTTGTATGTCTCTGTTTTTTGTATATACATGTGTGGCCTATGTAGCACTTCACATAGATTACCATAGCTTTGTATTTGAATAACTTAGGGGACTTGGTTTTGTGAAGGATTGTCATGGTTATCTATGCAACACTTCATAATTCAAATGGAGTTGTGGACCTGTGCAGCATAGGTTGCCATCACCTATGAAAAATTAAACACCCCCAAATTCATCAATGGCACCTAAAAAAGATAGAATAGTTGCATGACTTAATTGTATACGAATATGTATATGTGTATGTGTATGTGTATGCATATTGGTATGTATATGTATATGTGTATGTGTATGTGTATGTATATTGGTATGTATATGTATATGTGTATACATATGCATACATATACATATGTATATGTATATCTATATACATATGTATATGTATAAACATATGTATATGTATATACATATGTATATGTATGTGTATGTATGCATATATATATACATATACAATATATGTATGTGGATGTATGCATATATATATATATACATATGTATATGTATATGTATATGCAACCCATTCATGGTGGCAAGGAGCCCGTTCATTGCTTGCATGGTGGAAGTGGAGCCACTAGTAACATTTAGTAACTGGTGTGTACCTATCTCCTAATCGGCTTCTACCCAAATACGAACTGGTCTTTGAGCATCGTAGGTTGTGGTGAAACGACGAAGGTTGTAGATGACGAAATGAGCAGGTACCGGCAAGCAAGTGAAGATAAATTTTTTACTTGCTAAAATGGAAGGCTGAAAACATGGCGAGAAGAGCGAAGCACTTGGGAGCATTCAATGTAGATTGGCTCAGAAAATATGTATGTATATGTGTATACATATACATACATATACATATGTATATGTATATACATACGTATATGTATATGTATATGTATGTAGATATGTATATGCATATACATATGTATATGTATATAGATATGTATATGCATATACATATCTATATACATATACATATGTATATGCATATATGTCTATGTATATGGATATGTATATGTATAGGTTGGTTGGAATAAAATTGCATGGTGGCGAGGAGCTTAGGAGAGGTGACAACATTTACACCCGACAGTCGATAGGAATAGGAGGTGGCGGCGAGTGATAAATTCTCAGTAGTGGATTCTTAGGGTGGAAAATTGGGAGAAGTTGATGTGGCAAGGTTGTCACCTTCGGACGTCGAGCCACATAGTTAGTGGCACTCGAGGTGCGTCTGTATCGGTCGACAGGTCTTTTTTCCGTGTTTTTACAGTCGTGGACAAATTTTGACCTTCCACGTGGCAAAATATTTGGAAAAAGGAATACAGAATGAAAAAAATTCAATGAAGAAGCAAACATTTGAAATGAAAACAGTGACATATTTCAAATTACATAGAACACACATTGCAATATGATCATAATACATTGCAATATGATCATAATAGATTGCAAATCAAAACAAAAATGATGCATCTGTAATTTTCATATATTTAAAAATGTTAACGAAGAAGCATACATTGCAAATCAAAACATTAACACACATTGCAAATTACATACAACACTTTTTTGAATTTGATCAGATTACTTCACAAAACAAAATAATAATGGTCAATCTGTACTTATCAAAAAATTACAACTGTCCACAATTTCGGTGTATTTGTAAATATCAATACTTCTAAAGTCTATGAAACTAGCATTTGTAATCTAGCTGCTGCTGTTGTGAAAAGGATCTTGGTTGGTTGGGGTGCCAATTGCCATGTTCTCATCCCCTTCCAGTCGATGGGGATTGCTACATACATGAGTGGGCCTTGGATTGGTAAATTGGGTGCAAGTGACATGCGTTGTGGGTGGTGGTGAAGACATCTGTACATCCCGAGTGCCAAATTGATATGGATATTGATTGGCCATGAAGTCAGATTGGGAGAGGCTTGAATAATTCATTACTGTGGAGAACTAAGGGATATTAATGTTGAGAATATCATGGAAGATTCCATTACTTTGAGACAATGGATTAGAAGTGTTCCTTAACCGCCTCTCTCTCTGTAAAGCCCTTTGTGCCTCCTCAATCTCTTTTTCCTTTTGGTCCTGTTCCTTGTGAAGCCTCTCTTGCTCCTTTTTTGCATCTCTATCCTTTTTCTGTTGTAAATTTTGTTGCTCTTTTTTTTTTCGCAGTATGTCCTCAATTCTGGCATTCTCCTTCAACTCCGCTGCCACAATTCTTGCTGCCCTTTTCTCTACATTCTGTTGTCTCTTTCTTGCTTTTATCTCCTCCATCTCTTTCTTCCTTTGCTCTTGCTCCATTAATAGCCGCATGTAGTCATCTGTTGTCAACAATTGAGACTGTCTACTGATCCAAATTGCACTTGCTTTGGATTTCATTTGACGGATATTGTGCACATGCAACTTGAGGAACTTGCTGATGTGTAGAATTGTTTGTGTTTCTTGTGTCCCATCTGACTGTGTTCCAATGACCTCCTCGACTACCTATGAGCCCTGCGGTACATCTTCATTGGCTTGTAAATATGAATTGCAAGAAGAAGCATAGTAATGGAAAAATTGAGAAAGGTCAATTTCTGGTGGTGGTGATGGAAAAGTATAGGTATCCTATTATTTTGGGACTTCCAAATCAATGCCCAAGTTCATTGCTCCCTCAACCAACCAGGATGGTTTTCTTTGTTGTGATGGAAGATCTAAACTTTCGTTGAATTGATCAATGACCCTATCCACCATGGGAGGGGTGTGTTCATTAACCACCACTTGTGAAACTGATTCAACAAGACATGTATGAGGTGAGTGTTGTGTTTCTGTTGCAAGCTGCAGTGTCCATCTGGAAGAGTGGACTGCAATACTGTGGCATCATCACTTGACACACCAAGTGAAGAAAGGTTGAGAATGTTTTCAACTGCATCGGCATCCTCGTTGACCACAAATGTCTCACTGGGATGCATGTTGTTGACAAGTGCATTAGGATTTAGCAGCCATATACTAGTCCTTTTAAACCTAGCTTTCATGTTGTCAACTATCAAAGCTCTTTTCATTGCTTTGCTGCCTAACATTGCAAGTTCTCTCCTCCTCACTTCAATGTTTGGAAACCTTGACAAAAATTCTACACGTTCCGATTTGAAGTAAGCTTTGAAATGTGCAAACACACTCACATCCAACAACTGTAGCTTATTTGATGTGTGTGATGGAA
This sequence comes from Sequoiadendron giganteum, assembly GCA_007115665.2. Lineage (NCBI taxonomy): Eukaryota > Viridiplantae > Streptophyta > Pinopsida > Cupressales > Cupressaceae > Sequoiadendron > Sequoiadendron giganteum. Next base: position 440,504,649 of record CM021102.1, on the reverse strand, counting down.
ATGTTAAAAAATCTATACTGATATCTCTTGCTTCCTGGATGGTTTTGAGTGCTACGTGGCTTACATGGTCGTCAAAGATCAAAAAGACCTTGTTTGTGGGCGAGACACCACCTAGAATCGAGGTTTTGAAGTGGGTCAACCAATCTATGAACAATTCTTTGGTCATCCATGCATGTGGCTGGGCTGCCATGCAAGCACTTGGTTCACAATTTATGATGTAATTATCTATGTTCACACTCCCCTTGAACAAGTAGAATCCTGGAATGCTCTGCTCGACAACATTGACACAACATAGAATGGTTATCCATTCATGGCTCTTTGGGATAATGTAAGAGATATTCCTGCTACCTTTTCTTGTGAGCACCTTCATGGACCCATTTTTTCCTGCTTGGATGCCAGTTTCATCGCAATTCCATATGCGATCAAGACCATATGGAATGGCTTTGTATGCTGCAGATAGTGTTTTGTAGAATGCATCTACAACATCATCTCTAAGATTGAATGCCCTATCTTTGTCTAGGCCTTTAGTAGTTCGTAATGCGAGTTGAGGATGTATGTGCTTGAAGCCTATCCACCAGGACTTCCCTGGGAAGCCATTGGTGAAAGGGTTTGGCCTATTTTGACATATTTGAGCAACCTCAGACTTATGATTTACTATCTCAAGACCATGACCAATATCAGCAATTTCTCGCACCATTCCATAATAAGATTTTCTTCCTCTTTTGTGAGGATTGTTGGTGGACCTTTCTCGAAAGTTGTTGTTAGACCCCCTAGCCATTTGGATAGTGTGGCTACTGGGATTGACCACATTTTGGAAGCCCCCCTTATCGACATGTCATTATCTTCAACTCCATAGAGTGCCCTTTTAATGTCATCCTCAGACCACAAATTCTGTATTTATTTTACCTTATGCGGTATTTGAGGTGTAGTAACCTCAATCTGCGGTATTTGAGGAGTAGAAACCTCATCTACTTGTGCAACATGATCTATTTCAGGGGGGGATCTGCATCTTCGTTTCTCAGTGGGCAACCTTGTCATGGCTCTTTTCTTTTTTTTTGTTCCCAGTATGGGTCACCACTGCATTGCCCTTGGCCATCTACACAGAATAATTAGAATCAAAACAGTGATGATTGAACAAAAAAACAATCACTTTGTAATGCAAAACATATGAGAATATAATAAGCAGAGTCAATGATAATGCATAACCTATGAAACATAAATGGTAAACTATGAAATACAAATGATTGAACAGTTATCTATATATGTATGAAGAGAGTGTTGTGATACTTGAACAAAAGAATAATTAGTTTGTGATGAAGAAAATATGAGAATATGATAACCAGAGTAAATGATAATGCAAAACCTAGGAAAGATAAATGGTAAACTATGAAACACAAATGCTTTAATAGTTATCTTTATATGTATGAAGAGAGTAATGCTTGAACATAAGATTATTTAGTTATTGTATGTGTTATCTTTTTAGTTTCTTGCATTTCAATTGAGATTATCTTTTGTAACAGTTTAGAGAGTTACATCTATTATGGAGTGAGCAACATAAGGAAGTAGAGGAGTAAGAAGCACAAAATTACAAACTATGCAAGGGAGTTAGAGTTTAAGAACATCTCATATCTCTTAAGCGTTTACAACATTAACATTCTCATGCACAAAAAAGTGAAAACCACACTCATGTTTGAACAACAAAAAGCTTACGAATGAAAAATAGTAAGAGTTTAACAAAGTTCACATATATTGTCTATGACGAACTCATTGACAAACATAAATATTTGTTGATTGATGAAGAAAAAACATATGAAAATGATGAAAAAAAATCCTTCTAGAATTAGAAACTTTAGTGACTGATAATGTAGAAGATATGAGAATAAGATATCCAGAGTGAATGACAATATAGAAGCTATGAGAATAAGATAAGTAGAGTGAATGATAATGCAGAACCTATGAGAATAATATAACTAGAGTGAATGATAATACAAAACCTATGACAATAAGATAAGCAGAGTGAATGATAATGCAAGACCATTGAAACAAAAATGGTAAACCATGACCAATATTTAACATATAAATGATAATGCAGAACCTATGAGACTACGATGTGAGACTACAATAAGCAGAGTGAATGATAATGCAGAACCATTGAGACACATGAAAAGTAGAGTGAATGATAATGCATAACCTATCAAACATAAATGTTAAACTATGAGTGTAATATCTGCAATATAAACCCTACTGAAACATAAAGGCTAAATTATGACTGTAACATTTTCAATATAAACCCTAAGGAAATAGAGATGGTAAACTATGACTGTAATATTTGCAATATAAACCCTAGGTAAAGATTTAAATGGTGAATCATGACTATAATATTTGCATTATAAACCCTATGGAACACATATGCTAACCTATGACTACAATATTTGCAATATAAACCCTACCGATACATAAAGAAACACCTATGACTGTAATATTTGCAATATAAACCCTAGGGAAACATAAACAAATACCTATGACTGTATTGGGTGTAATGAAGATCAATATGGATGCTGGTAATGGCTGTAATGAAGAACAAGTGTGAAAAGGAAAACCTATTACAATATGGATGCTGGTGTAGTGGAATCTAAGCTATTGCCTCCCCTTGATGTTAACTCATTCAATTATGTGCTTGTCACTCCTCCTTTTCTTATGTCACTCACTACAAAATAAATAAATACTTGTTGGTTTTCATGGCTATTTGAATTTGATTGATGGTTGTTTGGTGTGGTGAAATAAATTTCTGTCCTCTTTTGAATTTGAGTTCTGTTTCGTATGAATTGGAGATTTGATTGATTTCAGCCTTTAATTCTTGACTTGATTGGTTTGGTGGATTGTTTGAAATTGTTTCCATGTTTTTGTTTTGAATAATGGCGGCCTTACATGAGTTTTAAATGGATGTAGGTGGGATATTTGCATTTGGCTCCACTACATGCGCACCCTACTTGGCAAGATGGGACAAATTGAAGCTGATACGTGTTGTAGATCTCATGGTAGATGGGACAAGTGAATGCATTTGCGTGTTGGTTTGGTTATGCTACGATGGGAAACATTCTTGTAATGGGTTCGCTAGTCGGTCAAAGATGGGTTGGATGGGTTTCAAAGTTGTTGAATTGGCACCTTGTTTAAATTAATGCTAACTTGTGTGCATTTTATATCTGATTTATGTTTGATGTGATCAAGCATATCTATGGATGAATTTTTTTTGACATTGTGGAGGACTGGTGTATAGGTGCACATCATATAAAGTTGAGGACACCCCCAAATTAATCAATGGCACATACAAAAGATACAATTGTTGCAAGTCTGAATTTATGAAGCATACACATAGACATATACATGGACATACACATAGACATAAACATAAGTGAATTAAACATGACTTTATAGAAGTATAGGAAGGGGCAGCGAGTGATAAATGAGACACAGTGGATTGTTAGGGTGGCTGACTGAGAGAAGTAGATGTGGCCAGGTTGTCCACTTAAGACCTCTTCACAAATCTATACACACACACATTTACATATAGACATACACATTCACACATACACATTTACATATACAAATATATATTTACATATAGACATAAACATAGACATACACATACACATATACATACACATACACATAAACATAGACATACACATAGACATACACATAAACATACACATATACATATTTACATATTCATACAGATTTACATAGATACACATACACATACACATACACATACACATACACATATACATACACATACACATACAATACACATACACATACACATACACATACACATACATGTAGACATAGACATAGACATACAAAAACACATACACACACAAACATTTCCATCATTGTGAAGAAAAAATGAGAATTTGCTAGAATGAAAAACTGTAAAGTTGACAAGTGTGTGAGGCATCAAAAAGGGGGAAGAATTTTAACAACATAGCTCTGATGTGAGTGTGAGTGATTTTAACAACATAACTCTGATGTTAAAATATGGATCCATTTGTCTCCAAATAGTGACCTATTTATAGGAGGACAAATGAGAAATGAAGGGTTGAGATGAAAAAAACTAATCAATGGTCAAGGATGGAAGAAGTTGGAGGAATGGATCATAGATTCTCATCAATGGGTGAGAATGAAAGATGATATTTTAATCAAGGGTTAATGTTCCTTCAAACAAACACACTTTTGACTTTTACAAAAGGTCATAAGTTAACTTACACAATATGTTTTGAGTTAACTTGCATAGAAGCTAAGAAAGAATATTCCCTTTTTCAAATGAGGAGAGAATATTATTTGGAATATTCTCATGGGTGAGGGAAAAAGATAATGTAGCAAATTAAAACAAAGTTTAATTGTGCAAAAAGGGGGAAGGAATATTCCACGAGAATATTCCTTTTGGAGGAATGTGCAAAGGAGGAATATTCCATTAAAATATTCCTTTGCAAGTGGGGGAATTAGATTAATTAGTAATTTGATAATTAAATAAAGTTTCAATTGTGAAATTTAGGGGATTTAGAAGAATTACATGATATTCATTAAATAAAATGATTTAATGAATAGGGGAAAGGTGGAATGACATTTAATTAAATAAGAAGATTTAGGTATTTTAAATTAAATAGTTTGATTTATTTTATTTAATGAGATAAAATGTTAGCATGAAAGGGGGTGAATTAACTTGATTAAATCGATTAGGTTACTGGATGAAGATGATGCAATTAATTAAATAGCTAGGAAATTTAATCAATTAATCAAAAATAGGATGGGGTTTAGGAGGAAATGATGTTAGTATACCTAGTTCGAGTGCATGATATTGTATACACATAAAAATGGTCTAGAGCACCGATTAATTAAATACTAGTTATTTAATCAATGAATCTTAATTCTTCTACTAGTATAAATAAATTGATAAATTTATTTGTATAGTTCCCCCCCCTTAATTATTCTATTCAAAAATCATCTTCCCTCTTTAATTAATTAAATACACAAATTTAAATAATTTTTTATTTGATTATTCCCCTTAATTAAATTTGAATTTTTAATTCAAATTTGTCACATTTTTTTCCATAATTTCCTAACTTCCTCCAAATCACCCTCCACATCATCACATATCACATGATTGCATTTATTTCTAATTTTAAAATTAGGAATATTCATCCAACCTCCTAACCTCCTTGGAGACACATGGCTCCTCCTTCCAATTGATGCTTTTTGACACTTGGATGATTTTCCCTTCCAAATGGAGTAGCCTCCATGATTTCCTCCAACTTCCTTGTGCTCCACCATTGATCTCCCAAGATCATGATCTCGACCGTCCATATTTTCCACCTCATCCAAGGTTTGGAAAAATCTATAAATAGGAGACCATTCTACAAATTTTCAACAAGGATTTGATCATAAACTTATGCTGCAAGAATTATCTTAGCAATTGAGAGCAATTAAGATCATTTTAGAGTTGCATAGAATTTAGCATTGTTATCATGACAATTTTACTTTGTAGAATTTTAGTATTGAATTATTTTTTATCATTTTTATCATAAAATTGCATTTAGATTTGCATTACATCAATAGCAATAATCTTAGCATCATTTACACAACAACAATCTCATATTTCATTCAGTCTTCTTATCAGAAAAATACCAAAAATATGTTAATGTAGGCATGTAGCTTTGTATTTCACAAATCCTCTCATTTTTAGGTTTCCATCTTGTGAATTCATGTGCAACATACAAATCTGAGAGCATAAATTTAGAGATCCTTAAGATTAGAGAACAATGAAACAATTTTAAAGAGTAGATATAACAGTTCAGTTTGTTATTTCAATCTCTTTCATGTAAGACATTTCATTGAAGTGTGTTGGACGCGCTTTACTAATTCCTCCATATTAATTATCAGACATAAATTTGGCACCCATTGTGGGGCTTGGCCCCTTTCATTAACATTTTTTGGAAAAGTGTGTTTTACAAGTTCGAACGTGAAAAGTTTTAGCATGATTGTGAGTTAGTTTGGCACATCTGAAATACCTTTTAGCACATTTGAGCACTATTCTAGCACATACAACCTTTCTTCCAATGATTCCATACTATCTTTTGATGCATATATGGAGTCTTTTAGCACATACCTAATTTCTTTTAGTGCATATATGTACTGTTCTAGTGCATACATAAGTTTTTATGGCACATAGGTGTAGTATTTTAGCACATTGATTCTTGTTATGGTGCATCTATTTCATTTTACACAAAATCATAATTTTGAGAATTAATCACTATTTCTCTATTGTGTAGGTATTTCAAAATAGTGTCAGAGACCTTGCTAAAACTGGTGAAATGTTGTCAAAGACTTCCAATCTAAAACTACTAATGTTTGATTGCAGGAATTTCCATTGTTGTTTCTTTTAATTAAGTTAGGAACATAGCTTAATTAGGGGAAAATGAACACCATGTTTGTTGTGATTGTTGAATGGTAGGCATATGCTCTCCCCTTAACTGGATGACCAAAAAGCCAAACCCATTATTTTTATTTTTGCAATTAAATCCTTAGAGGACCTGCCCTTGGTGGGACAAGAGGTAATCACCCCAAGGGAATGACCCAACTGGGAACATGCTAAAGCCAAGCGACTTCCACCCAAGATATAAATGTGGGTACTTGAGGAAAGTTCAAGTATCACACAAATTGTTCTGAAAAGAAGGTAAACAATGATCTCTTTCCATATGGACGATCCTCCATGAACATAATGCCTATACTAGAACCCTTGTTATAGTATGCCAAAATCCCTTTTCTATTTTCTGGTGCGAGAGGTATAACCTCCGAAGCCATCCCATATTCTTGTGGCTTTTGGTAGAAATGATAAGTCTGTCATGGGAGATTCATTAGGATTGAGGCTTGGCTGACCCAAGAAGTGAGTACAATGTAAGGGGGAGTTAGTGTGGTCAAGCGTCTATTTATTTTCCAAAAGTAAGCACAACTGGACTAAAAATCCAAGTGGGAATCTAGTAAATACTATCCTTCACAGCCTTAGGGATTGTAATTTCTTGATGTGTTTCACATGCATGTTTTGAATTAAATTTTTGAAAAAACATCACATACTAGGATATACAACCACTAATTCAGAAGAACATCCAAACAAAGAATCAATTCCCTACCAGAAAACTAGAACAATGCATCAAACTGTCAAAAATAGAGAACCATTTTCCTGATCAACACATCCATTGACTGTTCTAGCGCATACCTTAAATATTTCAGCACATACATTGACTGTTCTAGCACATATATCCTTTGTTTTAGCACATTTGTATTATTTTGTAGTGCACACCTTCCATATTTTGGCACATTCATTGCCTGTTTTGGTGCATACATCCCTTGTTTTAGCGCATATGTGCGATTCTATAACGCATACCAACCATCACTTAGTGCATCCAAGTCATTCTAGTGTGGGTGAGATATGTGAGTCAAAATAACAAAATCAAACACACCTTCATGCAATGTATTATATAAAATGAAATCTAAATAGCAGAATTAAAAGATACAACTATCCTCTTAATTCATTCCATGGTTCTCTAATCTCAAGGACCCTTGCAAATTATGCTCTCAGATATTATTAGTGTTGCACATGATCCTGCAAAGATTGATAACCTAAGATATGAGATGCTATGATGAAATCTACATGCCTATATTTTTGGTATTTTCAACATTTGATACTTGAAGACTAAATGATCCTATGATGAGATGATACTAATATCCAGATGCTGCTAAGATTGATGATGATAATCTAATGGAAATGCTATATGAAAGATGAAATGAACTAAGCTATCCAAAACAAAATTTCCATTATAACTCTACATGAACTAAAATGCTTAAAAACTAGTTATAATGCTCTCCAAATTGCTCTTAAAATGCACTATGAATTCTACAGCATAAGCTTATCAAATTCTACTTGTTGAAAAGCTATAGCAATTATTCCTATTTATATATTTTCCAAGGCTCAAAGTGATGTGGCAGCAGTGGACAGTCGAGATTGTGATCCTACGACATCAACGGTGGAGCATCAAGAGGTTAGAGAGAATCAGGGAGATGGTTCCCTTTAGCAAAACAATTTTCCAAGTGTTAAAGGGAATCACAAAGAAGGAGGAGCCATGTGTCTAAATGGGTTGCAAAGTTGTTGAAGATAATTCATATTTTTCAATTTAGAAAATTCATTTTTGTGAGACACATGGTGAGGTGGCATGTGAGTTGGCGGTGGTTAGAGGAAATATGTAGAAATGTGCTTAAATTGAATTAAAAACTCAATTTAAATGGAGATGGTAAATTAGCAAAATGCCAAATTAATTTATTTGTGCATTTTAACCAATTTAAGAAGAATATGATTTAGAGGCTAATTTGAATTTTAAAAATTCAAATTTAAGTGGGAGAGGGAAAACCAATTAAATAACAATTTGATTTAGAGGCCAATTTGAATTTAAAAAATTCAAATTTAAGTGGAAGAGGGAAAACCAATTAAATAACAATTTGATTTAATTTGTCCATTTAATTAATTTAGGGAAAAAGTGAATTTTTGGAAAAGAAGAATTAAAATAATGAACCATATAAATAAATTTAACAATTTATTTATAATAGTAGAAGAATTAAAAATATTAATTAAATAGCAAGTATTTAATTAATTTGTGCTCTAGACCATTTTTGCGTGCATACATTTTGCCCCTCTTTAAAGTGATGTGCACAAACGCATTGCTTCAAATAATAATTTTTACGACCTACGAAGATAAAATTTTGACATGCCCCAGACTCTGATTTTGCAGCAATGATGAAAGGATGCCCCCTCGGGAGATAAATCAAGGATTTTTGATGATTTTTGATTTTTTTTTATGATTTAAATGATTTTTCATTGATATATTGATGATCAATAGATTTGATAAGGATGACCTGATTTATCTCCCCAAAATGATGAAGAGTTCTGCCACACTGTTGATTAATTGATGAAAAGACCCCTTTTGAAAAAATTAAATAAATGCCACAATAATTACCCCTTAATTAACCTTTAAAAGGTCAAAAAGGGTAAAAGATAGGTTCATTTGTAACTTGAGCATTTTGAAAATTGAGAGCCTACAAAGAAAACATGGACAAAATTCCATGCCACACACACAGATTCGAGTGAGTTCACCACCACCAGCATCCAACCGCATATGGACCTCCAGTACGTACTTCGAAAACCTTTTTTTGAAATTTGAAATTTGAATTTTCCCACCTAAATTTCATTTGAAATTCAAATTCTTTTCACCTTTTAGCGCATTAGGATAGAATTTTAGCACATAGAGAACCCGCTTTAGCGCATAGAAGCCTTGTAGTAGCACATCCAGTAAGGTTAAAATCCAAAACTAGTCTAGCACATCCAGACTCCGCTTCAATGCATTAGGTGATTAGATTAGCGCATAGGGTATTTAGCGCATCAATAGGATAGAGTCGCGCATATAATTGATCAAGTAGCGCATTCGGAAAACAACGCAGCGAGACTCTGTTCTGGCAAATCCAACATTTTTTCTATCGCATCTGGTAAATCAACACATATAAACTCTGTTTTAGTGCATTCAACCAAAATTGATGATTTTAAAAGATTCCTCCTAGATTTTGATGATTAATGATCACATTAGCTGATGATAGGATGATGTTGATTGATAGGGTGATGATCATCCTCATGAAAGGTGAGGAACGATGAATAGATAGATAGATTGATTGATGATTGTCCTCATGATAGGTGAGGAATGATGATAGGATAGATTAATTGATTGATCAATCTCATGACAAATGAGAATTGAGTGATAGGATAGGTGCTCCTTGAGATTTGATCAGAATATCACATGAGATGATTTGATTAAATGATGTGTTGATTGATAGGCTGATTGATTGATTTGCTGACTTGATGCTTTAATTTTATTCTAGGAGGGTGGCTTAGGGAACCTTTAGGTTCACAAGCACTTTCTGGGGACATGGGACATGATCCCACAGCTGACCCCGACAGATCTTGCCATCATTGATAGACATGCCCTAGTACCAGATTAACTGAGGGCTACTAACAACACTTACAAAGAGGTGGTACAATGACCACAAAACCTTTCATTTTCCAACTGGAGAGATGACAGTGACCCCAGAGGATGTTTATCAGATATTGAGGATACCAGTTGTTGGGGAGTTGGTTGTTTATGATCATGAGAAGCAAGGGGGTAAATATGCCATATGCTAGATATTTCATGATGATCAGTTTCTTGGTTATGAGATTCCATGGCAGGAGTTGATTGCTTCTAGGTGGGCTTTACCATGTGTACTAGCTGAATTTATTGGAGGATTTCTCTGCCCTGACTGTAGGTTGAAGGGATTCTCAATGGGTTGGGGGTGGATTATGGATAACATGATTGCTCATGGCATGAGGTATGCTTGGGGATCATGCATGCTAGCCCATTTGTACCATGATTTACACCAAGTGGTGTATCTTCGAGGGAGCAGTCTCATGACAGGTTACACACTGTTACAAGTCTGGTCCTGGGAACACATAGCCATCACACGACCAGTGGGAGGCAAGGCTTGGCCAATAGGATGGCCATATGCTTTTAGATATATAGGGCCACTAGTCCAACATAAACTGGGCAAGTTGGAGTATTGGAGGTGGGTCCTTGATGATCTTGACACTATGATCTGGTGGCCCTATCTTGATTGTGAGGCCTGGGTAGAGGATTATTCATATTTTCCTTATGCTTTTTGTAGTAGATATTTGATAGGTAGGACACCATATATCCTAGAGAAGTTTCTTTTTGGGAGAGTATACAGACAATATGGCCGCATTCAAAGGATGCCATAGGAGGTAGTGAATTATGCTAGGCGTAGGCAAGATATACCAGAGTGGGGGCCAACCCTTGACTATGATGCAACCTGCACAAAGTATTATGGCTTACAGTCAATTTACTTGTAGTACTATCCTGAGGTTGTGGATACAAAAATGATAGATGACTACATCGAGTACTTTCACATGCACCCATTTCCATGCATTTCTAGTCTAGATGAGCCTGAACTGATTTTGGAGGTAGGGAAGAGGGTTGGGCCAGCTTTACAGCCAAGAGGAGGAGGGAGAGGAGGAGGCTGGGGATGATGAAGGTGATGATGGAGGGGATGGAGGGGGAGATGGTGGAGGAAATGGTGGTGGAGGTGGTGGCAGACAGAGAGATGCTCCTGACTTTGGGGCTATCCCTAAGAGGAGGAGATCAACACCAGGTGGGCAGAGACCAGTGATTCTCAAGATGCCCTCCTAGAGGCAATAGACTTAGATAGATGGGTTATAGGTGCAGGTGTAGACACTATAGGACAAGATTGAAATGCTACAGGAACAACTTACCTAGGCCTAGGCTCAGATACAAGCTCAGGCTCCAGCACAAGTATATATTTAGGGGTAGATGGTGTAGTTACAGGCCCAACTAGCCACTCTCACTATAGAGAGAGATGTTGCGAGGAGGCAAGAGGCACAAGTTATGGTAGTGGCAGATCGGATTCAGATAGCGGCTCAAGGTACTGGTACAACTGACCTCGTTAGAGAGCTTAGAGAGTATGCCAAGGAGGCAAAATATTATAGAGGTAGGTACCACGAGGTCGTACCACCAGAGTAGAGGGTTAGTTGCGCCAAATCCAGATCCGGTCACTCCCAGTCTCACACCACTAGCAGAGGGGTTACATAGCCACTTCCACTAGGTAGACCTCCACCAGGTCCAAGGCCAACAAGGGTAGGACCATCAGGGGCAGGCAGTGTTGGGTAGAGGCCTACATCCTTGAGCGGTAGCACTACAAGATCCCATGAACATGTTTGATTTATTATACTTTGATTCAGAGACTCGACTTATGCCACATTTTTGATGTATCATTTCTCAGTTTTATTGATATCATTGTATATTTGATATGTTATTATGAGGTTATATGATATGCAGTGATGTCTGATGATCTATGTGTTGATGTTTTTACTATGGATGGATGCATTTAATTTATGTTCTATATGATTATGTCGTGTTCTATATGATTATGTTATGGATGCATTATGGATGAGGATGCATTGTTTTAATATGTTTATGAATGATGTGTTTATGAGATGGATGATATGAATGCAAATGATTTTATTATGGAGTGTATATGTATGGTTTATGTATGGATATGGATGGTTTATGGTATATGTAGATGTATGAATGTATGATAATGCTCTCTTTTTAAATTTTTCATGATACAAATATTATGGCCTAGATGTATGTGGTTGTATGATAATGATTTCTAATGATATGGAATGAAAATGAATGATTTTTTTGTTATGTCAAGTATACTCAATATTGTAGTTAGAAATAACATCAGCCTTAAGAATTACCAACTTAGAAAATCTATAATGCAAATGCAGACTAAAATGAATGCAATTCTATCTATGCAATGTTGTCATCTTATTCGTTGTGCTTATTGTCATCATTGAGCATTTTATTATGTCGAAAGTTGGTGCAAACATCGATGGTATAACTTAGACCATGATGACCTGAGTACAAATTCCATAAACTTCCGTTGCGATTTGATAATACAAGATAACACAAGCATCAAGGTATAATTAGACCAAGATGACTTAAGTATCACTTGTGTAAACAGACAAGAGTTAATCATGTTCCTATGCAAATTCAAAATGTCATCAATGATACTTTCTAGAGCATGTCCTACAAAATTTTTCACAGTAGTAATGATCGACTCACATGCAACAGATAAAAAAAATATCATTCTTGATCATAACACCTCTAGTTTGCGACATCATTGAGGTACTCCTGAGAAATGATAACAACAATTAAGATTCATCAATTTAAACCTTTGTGTTAAAGTAATCCAATCATGATTCAAAAGAGGATTCACCAGTGATGAGTTGATTTGATTTGGCTTGATGTTTGATCTGATTTGGATGATTGATTGGATTGATTGATGTTTGATGCTCAAATTTTGATGGTTATTGTGGTTGTTGTTTGCTTGCCTATTATTTTAAGCTCAACGATGATTTTCCCCCAATGAGATTAGGATTTTTCCCCCAGTGAGAACAAACCAAATTTTATTATGGATATGTACAATGAAAACCAAGCCAAGTGGGACACGACCGCAGTAGCCAGATATGTACATGAAGCTCATTGCAAGATAGGCATGAATGCACAATGATGGTAGAAGTGGATGATCAACACATGCTCAAATAGATAGAGAAGCCAACCTATCACAAATAGTGTATGTTTACCAGGTTTTCACCATTTGTTTTTAATGCATTTTTTCAGATTTTATGATTTTTTTGCTATTACCAAGATGCCTGTTTGCCAAGTTTTCATCAAGGCAACCATTTTTTGTATTTTTTTTTTTTATAAATTTTGATTTTTAGATTTTTTTAATTTTTATGCTATCACCAAGACACTTGTTTGCTAGGTTTTCATCAGGGCGACCATTTTTTCAGGACTTTTTCTGCTTTTTATGATTTTTTATGATTTTTTCAAGACTTTTTCTACTTTTTATGATTTTTTTAGGACTTTTTTTGCTTTTTATAATTTTTTCAAGACTTTCTTTGCTTTTTAGGATTTTTTTAAGACTTTTAACATGCACTGGATGCATCATGTGTAGAAATTATTTAGATGAAGACTATTCATTGGTTCTTCAAACAAATCCCCCTCTGGTGTAGATAGTTGATATGCCCCTGATCCAAAGAATGATACCACAACAAAAGGACCTAACCAATTAGGTTCAAATTTTTATTTCTTTTCTCGGTCCTGTTGATTACGAGGATTTTATTTCAGTACTAGATCACCTACTTGAAATGTCCTAGGTTTGACTTTGTGATTGTAGGTTCTAGACATTTTCTGCTGATATACTTTCAGGTGATCTACTGCCAGCTGACGACATTCATCCAACAACTCTAGCTCCTGCATTCTATCCACATGGTACTCTTCATCTGAAATGAGACCTTTCAAGGATACCCGAAGTGATGGTATCTCAACCTCGATTGACAAAGCTGCTTCAGATCTATAGACAAGTGCATATGGTGTGGCTCTCATGGGTGTTCAGATGCTTGTATGATAGGCCCATAAATTAGGTTTCAGTTGAAAATGCCAATCATGTCCAACATCGCTGATGGTTTTGTTTAATATTTTTAGGATGGTTTTGTTTGAGGCCTTAGCTTGGCCATTTCGTTGAGGGTAGTAGGGCATAGAAAATTGATGTTGTATATGGAATTTTTCAAAGAGTTTTCACACATCTTGATTCTTGAAAGGTCTTCCATTGTTAGTGAAAATGGATTGAGAGATACCATATCGACAGATGATGTAGTTTAGGATGAATGATGAGATTTTATTCCCTATGATGGTGATTAGAGGCACGACTTCCACCCACTTCGTAAAGTACTCGGTGGCTGTGATGATGAGCTTGTGTCCATTAGATGAAAATGGGTGAATTTTACCAACAAGATCCAACCCCCATTGACAAAATGGCTATGTTGATGCAAAGGGATGCAATTCTTATGTTGGTGCATGGATGAGATTGTCGTGGACTTGACATTTTTGACATGTCTTGACAAATTGAAAGGATTATTTTTCCATAGTTAGCCAGTAATATCCCAGATAGAGGAGTTTCTTGGCAAGGGTTAGACCACTTGAATGAGTTCCACAAATACCCTCATGGACTTCTCGTAAAGTTGTTTCAGACTTGCCTCTTTCTAGACATCACAAAAGAGTTCCATCAAGACCTCGACAATAAAGCACATCCATTAGAAGGGTATGACAAGTAGATTGGTGGATAAAGTTTCATTTCTGGTTGCGAGAAAGATCAGGAGGAAGAATATCATCTTTTAGGTAAGCATAGATCTTTCCATAGATGGAGGTATCGACATTATCTAGTGGAAAATAAGTTGGGACTTAGAGTCATTGTAGGCGAGGGTAAACAGTTGCTCCACCATGAACTCATAGCGGTCACATTTTTTTGGAATCTACAACAAAGAATCAATAGTAGCCATTGCATCGACAACTTTGTTGTCACTCCTTGGGATCTAGCCAAATTTTATGTCGAAAAAATACTTCTTGAAATCATCAATCATTCTCTTATAAGGAATTAGCTTGTCATATTTGGTTTGACAATCATTGTTGACCTGATTGATGACTAGTTGAGAATCCCCATAAACTTGGAGCTCTGTAATTTTCCATTCCACAACTATCTTGATCTCAATAATGAGTGCTTCATATTCGGTTGTGTTTTTGGTGCAAGGAAACATCAAGCGATAGGATATTTGAACGGTGTACCCTAGGGGAGTGATGAATAGTATCCTTGCTCCTGATCCATGCTGAGTGAAGGAACCATCAAAGTATAACACCCACTATTTTTCTGTTATTGTCAGGACATTTGTGTTTGGATATTCAATATGGAGGGGATGATCATCATGAATTGGTGCCTCAACTATTTGATTGGTGATGGTTTACCCTTTGACAAATTTTCTGTCGACATATTGGATGTCGAATTCAATGAGTACCATTACCCACTTGGCCAGTCTTCTTGTTAGATTTTATTTGTTTATGAGATACTTTAGTGGATCTATCTTAGCTATGAGCTTGACTGTATGAGTCAACATATAGTGTCACAATTTTTGAGTAGTAAACACTACAACTAGAAAAGCTTTCTCGATGGATGTATAATTAATATCATACCCATTCAAGGTTCTACTAATGTAATAAATTTCTCTTTCCTTCCCTATTGAATCTTCCTGTGCCAACAAGGCTCCCAATGATTGGTCACTAGTGGCAATGTACAATAAAAGAGGCTTCCCTTCTTCTGGAGGTGCTAGGATAGGTGGAATCATCATGCATTGTTTTAGTTGGTTGAAAGATTCTTCACACTTCTCATCCCATCAAAAAGAAACATTCTTGTGTAAGAGATGAGTGAAAGGATGGGTCTTGTCAGCCAATTATGAGATGAATCTTCTCATTGATTGGAATCTACCTTGGAGGGATCTTAGCTAATTGATGTTTTTTGGGGGAGGCATCTCCATTATAGCTTTCACCTTTGCGGGGTCCACTTCAATACCTTTCTCTGACACTATATACCCAAGTAGCTTTCTTGACGTTACTCCAAATACACATTTCTTTGGATTGAGGTGAACATTGAAATTCTCTTGGTGAGCGAATAGCTTATCTAATATCTCTAGATGTCCTTCTTTAGTGTAGGATTTTTCCAAAAAATCATCCACATAGTCTTCCATGAAAGTATGCATCATGTCATGGAAGATGGTTGTCATAGCTCTTTGGTATGTGGCCCCTACATTTTTCAACCTGAAGGGCATGACGTTCCAACAGAAAGTTCCCCATGGACAAGTAAAAAATGTCTTATCTTGATTTTCAGGAGCTATAATGATTTGGTTATAGCGGGAAAAGTTGTTCATTAGTGATAACATGCCATGTCCTGCTATTAAGTCGACAATGATGTCAATGTTAGGCAAGGGGAAATCATCTTTTGGGCAAGCCTTGTTGAGATCTCTAAAGTTAGTGCAAATCCTTATGTTGCCATCAAGTTTTGAAACATGCACAATATTTGATATCCACTCTGCATAGTCAATGGGTCTGATGAATCCGACATCCAATAGCTTCTTGAGTTCAACCTTCACCAATAGAGCAATGAGTGGATGCATTTTTCTCAACTTTTGTTTGACTGGTTTGATTCCTGAAGGAAGGGATAAATGGTGCATGATGAGATCTGGATCTATCCGTAGGATATCTGCATAAGACCAGGAAAATTTGATTTTTCGCTCTTCAAAGAACTTGATAAAGCTGGGCTTTTCTTGTTTTGTCAATGATTCTGCTAGATGAAGAGTTCTTACTATTTCTGCATTGGCGACATTGATGGACTATGTTGGTTCGATCAAAAATTTTGAGCTCTTCTGGAATTACTCTAGGAGAGTGGAAAATTTCCCATCCTTTGGTGCCTCAAAGAGGTTTTCACCATTAGATGCACTCTTATTTTTACTCTTTCTTGATCTGATACTACCATGGAATGGTTTTCACCATCAGATCTTTCTTTTGTTTCATTATTTTGCAGCTAGGAAATTTGGCACTCTCCTGTTGTGAAGCTCTGCTATGATGTTCAATGGTGGAGACTATTTTGAGATTACTAGCACAGAGGAAGTTTATGATAGCCTCATTGTTCAAAAAGGTGGGGATATTGATAGGTTTGGTTCAGTCCCAATCTATTAGTTCAGGATGCAATAATGGTAGGATTCCGTCATATGGGTTCAAGTTAGATGTTGTAAGTGTCCTAATGGAAATGTTGTCATCAAATAATACTATGGCCAAGTTGAGGTCTATGATGTTTCTCTCTTTTGAGTGATCCATCTTGCTATGAGTTTGATCATCTTCACTTGAACCATCGATATTGTGCGATCCTAATTCAAGTGTCTAAGTCCCGAGACTTGTCCCTCCTCAAGTGTGGGAGTATACTTATGTATCACACCAACATCCTTGTCATGAAATGATTCTTCTGACAATAAATTCCACTCATACTCATTAGAATTCATTTCATAGTGGTCACTGGCTTGGAGCTATAGGATTCATTCAACAACCTTCTATTTTAGGTCTTCTTTTGTTTCTTCATCCTTTTGATGTTCTTTGTATCCTAACCCTGTTTTGTCTTTTGGATTGGTTATGATGGGTTGGATAGGTTCTATGATACCTTCTTTTATTTTTCCAATAGGTCCCTATCCATCATATCCCATCTTCTCCAGGATCGAGAATCCTTTTGCATACTGAGTGGTTTGGACATTTGCTATTGCAACTTCAGAATTAGTTTCATCCTTGTAGAGCCAATTCAAAACATATTTATCATCAAATTCCTCTACTTGGGTACCTGCTTTTATGAATCGAACATCAAAGAGTGTGATGGGTTGTGAGGATGGTTGGGATGAGGTTGATGGTTGACCATAGGATTTTAGTGACATTAACTGTGAGAGGCAGAGCGATTGTTCAATGGAGTATTCATCGACACCTTTGTCTTTGAATTGGGCTTTCTTTTCAAATTGTTTGGCTAGGGTATTAAGCTGGGCTTCAAAAAATGGTACATGTAGAGGGGGTGGGTTCTTCCTTTTTATTCGACTATTTGGATGATGAAATTTATTGATTTTCTTCATGGGAAGATATGGCTAAAGGATTAGCTTGACTAGGACCGTTGGGGATATCTTGGGTGGAATTAGGAGCTTCACGGTTATGAGGCACAAATACATCCTGGACAACCTTAAGGGCATGGCATTGTTGAGGACTATTTGAATCAGCTGGAATAGTGATTTCTTGGCCATTATAGGGAAAATTTAGGAACTTATGGTATGTTTTAGGTACAGCCTACATTTCATGGATTCAAGGATGACCCAAGAGTATGTTATATGTCAAATCCTTATCCAAAACTTGAAAAACCACATTTTATTGAATTGGACCCACCTGAATGGGCAATATAATCAAGCCTTTTGAAGCTCTCTCTTCATCATCTTATGCTTTGATTGTGATCTTCTTTCTTGGATCTATTGCATTTTCAAATAACCCTAGTGCACATACAAGCTTTAAAGTACAAATATTAAGTCCAACTCCTTCATCTACAAGGATGCACTTAACACGACTTTTATGGATTAGAACCTCAATATGAAGGGCTGTATTATGAGGATGGGTGAGAGATACGTCATCATTTTCTGAAAGAAGATAAGCAGTGAGGTGCAACTAGATGTCCCACCATGGCTTGGAAAGCACAAACTTCTAGATTATTTGGCACTGTTGTATCAAATAGGGCCTTTTTACAAAATCTCCTTGTGAGCGGGAGAGATTTTAAGGAGCTCCAATATTGATATTTGTGTGGGGATTTTCTAGAGGTGATTGAAAATGTTGTATTGATGAGATGTAGCAACATGTGTTTTGTAAGCATTGTCCTTTAAAACATATTTAGTTTGAGCCCTTGTGGTCACATCTACGGGCACACTTACTTTTTCTCCATTGATTTTGATGACATTAACTTGATTATCCATTATAGCCATGTCATGCGGGATATCAAGGATTTGATTAGAAAGGATGTTGGTGTTGTTGATTGGATGATTGGTTACAATAGGATCTGGTGTGTTATTGATGTCAATGTCATTTGTGTGATTTTCATCGGCAGGGATATGATAAATGGTGGTGTCATGAACATAGTTGACATTCTTTCCTTTGCCGTTACTGTTAGAAGATTCTCTTTTATCATAATTTGGAAAAGGATTTTTGAATACCCCATGGTTAGTGTTAGTTTGAGGCTGCTCGATCCCGATGATTTTATTTTCAATCAAATCTTGTATCTTATGTTTCAATTGCATGCAACTATTGGTGAGGTGGCCTTTGCATCGATGAAATTCATAATAACGAGCTTCATTCCACTAGGATGATTTTACTTTGGGTTCAAAACCTCGCGTGTCAGGTAGAGTGATGAGATTTTCCACAATAATTTCCCTCAAGGTGGATTCATGTGATTGACCCAAAGGCATAAAATTTCTACGATTGTTTGATGTTTGATAGGGTAGAGTCTTGGATGATGATGTTTAATTGTTTTGAGTATTACCCTAGTTGAAATTTTGGTTGTTGCTTGGATTAGCATTTTGGGTGGTCTTTTGATTTGTATTAAAGGAGATTCCTAACAAATTGAAGACCAGTTTGGCATTATGCATTTCAATAGAGGTATCATTGTCATTATTTTTGTACTTTTTCAGACACTTGGTTTATCATTGTTGGAGGAATTAGATGAATTGTTTTTATTATAGATTTTAAAAATTCCTCATTTGATTGAAGCCTCCTCAATCTTGATCCCATTTTCAATCAATTTATCAAAAGTTGGAGGGCATTGTAAGTCAAGCCTGTAGATCATGTCAACATTTAGGTTATCAATGAACACCTCTATCTTCTCTTTTTCTGGTATGGGTCGGGGATACCTTGCGAATAACCTTCTCCATATTTGTAAGAATATGAGGAATGATTCTCCTTTATTTTGTTTCACATTACAAAGGTATTTCATCGTGATCTCATGTTGGATATTATATGAATATTGGGTGATGAACTTGTTTACCGATTCCTCAAAAGATCTGATCCTCAGAGGCAATTGTGAGAACCACTGCATGCATTTCCCTCCCAAACTACATGGGAATAATCTCATCAAATATGTATCCTCATGGGAAAATTCAAGACTCATTGTTCAAAATTCTCTTACGTGATCTATTGGATCAGTTTTCCCATTGTACTTGTCATATTTGAGAAATTCATAAGTTTAGGGAATGGTTTAATGTTAACACTTTGATATAATGGGTAGGGACATATATCTTGTATGGAATATCTCTTAGTAGTCCCGGTTTGCATGTTCTGCATTTTTTGTTGAAGAGTTTGGATTTTCTATTTCAAAATGTCCATGGGATCATTAGTTTTCATTTAACTATTTGATTCAGTTTGTGTCTCGGTTTCTATTTTCTTAGGATTTCTTTTCAATTTTGTAACATCAAAATCATCGGGTAACTTGAATCCTTTGTTTTCCAACATCAAGAGGTATCTTTCCCCATCCTTCTTGATTTTTTTTCTAAGAATTTATGGAAATTCAGATCTTATTGGGCTTGTTGGACATTAGTTTCAATTCAACGAATATTATGAAAGGGGTTTTCTTCTTGTTCAACCATGGTATTCTGGGTTTCAATTTCTATTTCTTGAAGTTTCAGCTTTTGGAATCTCATTTGGACAGGAATACAAGTGATGATGATGTACTAAATATTTGACCAAAGTTTGGGAGTGCCAAAAGGATTGGTTGAAATCTGATTAAGCAAGACTTATTTTGGGATAAAGGATGATGAATCCTGATGAAGGAGGATAAATCCTAATGGTGAAATGCAACTGCTAAATCAGAAATTGATGTGACAAGGAAGACACTTTAGGATGTTTGATCAAAGATTAGATGAGGTATTTTTACTTGAGAATGCTAGTTTCAACAAGATTGAGCTTTATTGTATAAATTGATTTTGACGATTGGAATATTATATTGTTGGTTGAGGAATGAAAGAATGATGAATAGGCTGACTATGATTATGCCTTTGTGAAAGAGCTCTTCATTGATAATAAGCTTGTGATGATAATGGCTCTAAGGAAAAATCATCAATATATCCTGTATCAAAGTCGTGATACCTATGGATGAAGGTTCAATAATCAAGCAAGACTTTCCTACTTTGATACAAGAAGCGTCTCTTTTTTAAAAGTTTCTTATAGCCAAGTTGCTTCTTTGGTTTCTTGATTATTTTGGTAAGGGATTTCTTGACAAATTTAGTTGATTTCCAATCCCTCAACATAAACTTTAGGACAATGAAAAGAGGTTGCTTGAGAGGGAAAATCCGAACTGGATGCTGATTGGCATAAAGGAGGTCAAATTTAAGTTTCTATTTGAAAATTCACCAGATGCACTAAAATTTAGATGCGCTATGGAATGGTTCAGATGCACTACAGAAAGGTCTGGATGCGCCAGAACAAAGTATGGATGCACTTGGGAATGGTCTGAATGCGCTACAAGATTAAACCGATTCACTAAAAGAGCATGTGTAGGGATATAAGCGAGATGCACTGAAACAACAAATGAATGCATTGGAATATGCTATGAATGCACTGAGACAGTCGATAGATGCACTGAACTGCAAATTTTTTTCTAGTTTCTGATAGTTCAACATATTTTTTTGATTTTTGATAGTGAATTTGAACTGTTTGGTTGAATTGTCTTTTAAATCACTGGTTGGATATTTCAGAGTGTAGTGTTTGCTTGAATTTTGATTTAAAACACATAGGTGAAGACACATGAAACAAGCACAATCCTAGGTTGCATAAGGCAATATTCTTTTGGGTTCCACATGAATTTTACTCCAGCCACACTTATTTTTAGCGGTTGATTTAGAAGCTCGGTCACACAGGATCCCCCTTATAGTGCGCTCACTTCTTGGGAAAATCAAGCTTCATACTCCATGAATCTCCCATGGCAAGTTTTTTACCTCTAGTAAAAATTGCAAGAATGTGGATGTCTTGGCAATGAATGTTGTTGCACCAAAGAATAGAAAGGTAATTTGGCTTACTACAACAAAGGGGTTTTTTAGTAAGGGCATTCTGTTATGGGTGGGCTATACATGCAAAAATGTTATCTCCATTGAGGAGGACTCCTAGCCTATAGAGGTTAAGCTCTACAAGTTTTTACGTACCACATGAGTACTAAGGGAATCACTTATCGGCATAACCATTCGTGGTCCTTGAAATTTCCCCAAGTCTCCATTTTATATACCAATTAGAAGGGCTTGACCTTAGCCTATTACTGGTTTGGGTTGTTCCCTTGGGGTGATTACCTCTTGTCCCACTAAGGAAAGCCTTCTAGGGTGAAAATAAAAATAAATGAATGGGTCTAGCTTTTTGATCACCTAGTTAAGGAGAGAGAATACTCACCTACCACTCCAAAAATAGTAGACATGGTGTAAATTATTCCTTCTAATTAAGCTAGATTCCTATCTTAACCAAACGAAGGAAAAAATTAAATCCTTGCAACCAAATATTAGTAGTTTCAACTTTTAATCTTTGGCAATGTTCTTTTAATTGTTTCTGCAAAGTCTCTGACTGTGTATTGAGTTCCTACAACACAAAAAAACATAAATCAACTTTGGGAATCTGGAAAATTTACAGTAAAAACCAGATGCACCATTATAGAGACCGAATGTGCTGAAACTCAGGCTAAATGCGCTAAACTACTGAATGCGCTGAAAGAACAACTGAATGCGATAAATGATAAAATTAATGCGCCGAACTGGAAAAGCATAAAATGAAATTTAAAACTTCCTGATGTGCCAAAACATAACATAAATGCACTGAAGAAACAACCAGATGCATCAGAACAGGATTTGGATGCACCAAAAGAACAACCAGATGCGCCGAAATAGGAGCCAGATGCGTCGAAATAGAAGCCAGATGCGCTGGAGAAAAAATTGTATGTGTTGTTTTAGAAATTTTTAACAAAACATACAAAATAAAAATTGATAGAAAACATATTAAAATATGGGGCTCAACCCCATAGTGGGTGACAATTTATGTGTGGGTGAAATATGTGAGTGAAAAATACAAAATCAAACACATCTTCATGCAATGTATTTATATAAAGGAAATCTAAATAGCAGAATTAAAAGCTACAACTGTCCTCTTAATTCATTCCATGGTTATATAATCTCAAGGACCCTTGCAAATCATGCTCTCATATCTTATTAGTGCTACACATGATCTTGCAAAGATTGATGAACTAAGATATGAGATGCTATGATGAAATCTACATGCCTATATTTTTGGTATTTTCGATATTTGATGTTTGAAGACTAAATGATCCTATGATGAGATAATACTAAAATCTAGATGCTACTAAGATTGATGATGATAATCTAATGGAAATTCTATATGGAAGATGAAATGAACTAAGCTATCCAAAACAAAATTTCCATTATAACTCTACATGAACTAAAATCCTTAAAACTAGTTACAATGCTATCCAAATTGCTCTTAAAATGCACTATGAATTTTGTAGCATAAGCTTATCAAATTCGACTTGTTGAAAATGTAGCAATGAGTCCTATTTATAGATTTTCCAAGGCTTAAGGTGATGTGGCAACAATGGACGGTCGGGATTTTGATCTTGTTACAACAACAGTGGAGCATCAAGAGGTTAGAGAGAATCAAGGAGATGGTTACCTTTAGCAAAACAATTTTCCAAGTGTTAAAGGGAATCACAGAGAAGGAGGAGCCATGTGTCTGAATTGGTTGCAAAGTTGTTGAAGATAATTCATATTTTTCAATTTAGAAAATTCATTTTTGTGAGACACATGGTGAGGTGGCAGGTGAGTTGGCGGTGGTTAGAGGAAATATGTAGAAATGTGCTTAAATTGAATTAAAAACTCAATTTAAATGGAGATGATAAATGAGAAAAATTCTAGATTAATTTATTTGTGCATTTTAACCAATTTAAGAAGAATATGATTTAGAGGCCAATTTGAATTTTAAAAATTCAAATTTAATTGGAAAAGGGAAAACCAATTAAATAAAAAATTGATTTAATTTGTCCATTTAATTAATTTAGGAAGAAAGTGAATTTTTGGAAAAGAAGAATTAAAATAATGAACCATATAAATAAATTTAACAATTTATTTATAATAGTAGAAGAATTAAAAATATTAATTAAATAGAAAGTATTTAATTAATTTGTGCTCCAGACCATTTTTGCGTGCATACAATTCATTACGCATTTTCATTTTAGCGCATTTGTGCACTATTCTGGCGCGTTCATAAATTTTTTGAACCAGAGAGCTAAATTCCCTATCTATCAAAATTTTTAAATTTACAGTTCAGGATCCTCTTCAAAACATAACCATTCCCTAGTCATACCAGAGTCTCAAAATTGTTGAGACTAGCATTTTAAAGTGAAAATATTTTACCTAAACTTTGATCAAACATCTAAAAGTGCCCCATCATCACATCTATCTTTGGTTAGCAACTAAGTTTCACCATTATGATTCATCATTGTTCAATCCCGAAACAATGTTTTTTAATCAGATTTGTTTTGTCCCTTTGGCACTCCCCAATAACGATCAAAGATTAATACATTTCCATCACTTGTATGCCTGTTCAAACAAGATCACAAAGACCTAAACTTAAGGAGAAAGAACTTAAAACTCAAAATAACATGGCTGAAAGAGAAGAGAATCCTTGTTTTTTTTAATTCATTGAGATGAGGTAGAATAAATAATGGATGAATCCATATAAAAAGCACAACAAGATCCAAATTTCCATAAGTTCATGGAGAGGATCTTTGAAAAGGAGGGTGAAAAATACTTTTTGATGCTAGCAAACAAAGGGGTCAAACTACTCAAGGATTTTTATATCACCAAATTAAAAAGAACTCCTTAGAAGACAGAAATAGAAACACAAGCTGAAACAAGAAATTAAGCAAGAACCAATGACCCCTAGATACTTTAACACAACATATACAAACCCTTCAACAAAAAATGCAAAACATGCAAACCAGAGTCATGAAAAGATACTTGATACAAGACATATGTCCATACCCTTTTGATCAAAGTGTAAACATGATCCCATTTCCCAAGCATTGTAAATTCCCTAAATAAAATAAATACAATGGTAAAATAGACCCTATAGATCACATATTGGAATTTCGAATGATGAGCCTAGAATTCGCACATGAGGAAACTTACTTGATGAGATTATTCCCACAAAGCTTGGGAGGACAATGTAAGCAATGGTTTCCTCAATTATTGGCAGGAATCAAATCCTTTGAAGAATTGATCAACAAATTTATCACCCAATACTCTTATAACATTCAACATGAGATTACAATGAAGGACCTTTAAAATGTGAAACAGAAAAAGGGAGAGTCATTTATTGTATTCTTACAAAGGCGGAGAAGATTATTTGCAAGGTATCCTCGTGCTATACCAAAAAAGGAAAAGATGGAGGTGTTCATTGACAATTTAAATGATGATATGAGCTATAGGATTGAATTAAAATGTCCACCAAACTTTGATAAACTAATTGAAAATGGAATCAAAATTGAAGAATCTTTGGTCAAGAGAGGAGTCTTGAAAAATTACAATAAAAAAAATTCAACTAACTCCTCCAATAACTATAACAACAATGATAAACTGAAGTTTTGGCAAAAATACAAGAACACTAATAATGATACTTCGATTGAAACACATAATGCCAAACCAGTCTTCAATTTGTTAGGAAGTACCTCCAATACCAATCAAAAGACCACCCAAAATACTAACCAAAGAAACAACCGAAATACCAACCAAGGTAATGGTCAAAACAATCAAAACAATACAACATCTAGAACACTACCATACTAAACATTGAACAACACAAGAAGTTCACACCTTTAGGTCAATCATATGAATTTGTATTGAGAGAAATTCTTGCAGAAAATCTTATCACTCTACCTGACACTCGAGGCTTTGAACCAAAAGTGAAATCATCATGGTGGAATGAGGCCCACTATTGTGAATTTCATCAATGCAGAGATCACCTAACCAATAGTTGTATGCAATTAAAACACAAGATACAAGACTTGATAGACCAAAAGATCATACAAATAGAAGGACCCCAAACAAACACTGACCACATTGTATTCAAGAATCCTTTACCAAATTATGAGAAAGGGGAGTCCTCTATAGTGAACAACAAAGGAAAGAATGTAAATTATGTTCATGACACTGTCATTCTCCATATTTTGGTTGTGGAAGATCAAAATAATGACATTGAAATCAATGAGGAGCAAGACATAGTTGCAGCCAACAACCAAATCAATGATATCCTAATTGAACATGGATAAGACACCACCCCAACTGAAAATCAAATCAGTAACACCACCATCACATTAAATCAAAAAAATTGCCACCCTGTCACAACAATATAAAATTATTGATCAACTTCAAAATATTCTGACACAAATATCTATACTGGAGCTCCTCAAGATTTCCCCCACTCATAAGGAAATTTTGGAAAAGGCCCTAGTGGATACAATCGTACCAATGGATTTGCAAGTTTGTACCTTCCAAGCCATGGTGGGTCATTTGGTCACACCTCATTGTCTATCCTTTTGAGAAAATTATGACATATCCATCACTCATCCCCATAACGTGGTGCTTCACATTGCAGTCTTAATACATAAAATTCGAGTCATGCATGTCCTATTTGATGGAGGAGTCGGTTTCAATATATGTACTTTGAAACTTGTCCGTGCACTGGGTTTTTTTGAGAATGCAATAGATTCAAGGAAAAGGATCACAATCAAGGCCTATGATGATGAGGAAAGATCTTCACAGGGATAAATTGTGTTGCCAATTCAGGTGGGGCCAATCCAAAAAAATGTAATTTGCCAAGTTCTGAATAAAGACTTAACATACAAAATACTCTTGGGCCATCCTTGGATCCATGAGATGCAAGCAGTCCCATCTACCTATCATCAATGTCTAAAGTTCCCTTGCAATGGGCAAGATATCACCATTCCAATAGACTCCAATAGTCCACAATACTACAACACCCTCAAGTCAGTGCAGGATGTCTGTGTGCCCCATAACAAAGAAGCTCTTACTTCCCCATATGCTACCCCAACTAATTCAAGCCAATCAAATCCCTTGTCAAAATTGCTCACCACATCCCTAAATAAGGAAATTCAACCAAAGTCCTTGTCTAAGCATCTTGAGAAAAGGGAAGAAGCTACCCTTTCTATATCCACCAGTCATGAGGCCCAACTCAATTCTTTGTCTAAACAATTTGAGAAAAAGGTCCAAGTCAAAGATAAAGGCATGGGTGAATATTCTACTAAGCAATCCCTATGTCTGTCACAATTATTTTCCCCAAATTCCTATGGTCATCCATCAACCTCAACACAAGAGTCTTCACAACCTATCACCCTCTTTGATGGTAGATTCATAAAAGCAAGCACTCAAGCAGAGGAATCTGATGATAAAGAAATTTTGAACTGGCTTTACAAGGATGAAGCGAAATCTCAAGTAGCAACAACAAAAGTATTAAAAACACAATATGGAAAATAATTTTCAATCTTGGAGAAAGGGGGATACAAAGGATAGGGACCTATTGGAAAGAGAAAAGAAGGAACCGTGGAACCCATTCAACCCATTCAACCCATCTTAACCAATCCAAAAGATAAGACAAGACTAGGATATAAAGAGGAAACAAAAGAAGAAGCCACCCAAAAATTTGTTGAACAAATCCTACAACTGCAAGCTAGTGATGCCTATGAAACTAACTCAAATGAATATGAGTGGGATTCATTATTTGAAGAGTCTTGTCATGAAAATGAAATTGATGTGATACAAAAGTATTCCCCTACACATGAGGAGGGACAAAGTTTGGGGTTAAGACCACCTGAATTTGGATCACAACCTATCGATGGCTCTAGTGAAGATGATCAGACTCCTAGTGAGATGGATCATTCGGAGGAGAGTTACATCATAGACCTCAACCTTACTATAGGATTAATTGATGACGTCGCCATCAGGACCCTCACTGATTCTGACTTAAACCAATCTGATGGTTCCCTACCCCTAGTGCATCCTGAACTTATCATCTGGGACCAAACTAAGCCCCTTAACATCCCCATCTTTTCAAATGATGATGCCATCATCAAATTCCTTTGTGCTGAAACCCTAAAACTTGTTCCACCATTGAATCTCAGAATGAAGATTCCAGGAAGGGGAGTTCTAAATGTCTCAGCTACAAATTGAGTAAAACGAAAGAAGGATTTGATGGTGAAAACCATTCTATGACAGTATGAGATCAATAAAGAGTAAAACTAAAGAGTGCATCCAATGGTGAAAACCTCTTCGAGGAGCTGAAGGATGGGACATTTGACACTCTCTCAGAGCACTTCCAAGAGAGATCCAAAGTTTTGATCAAGCCAACACGGTCCATCAGTATTGGAAAAGTAGACACAGTGAAGACTCTCCATCTAGCAGAATCCTTGATTGAACAAGAAAAACCAAGCTTTACCGAATTCTTTGAAGAAAGGCAAGTTAACTTTGCTTGGTATTATGCAAATATGCCTAAGATTGATCTTGAACTAATCATGGACCATTTTTCTTTGCCCTCTGGAGTAAAACTAGTAAAGAAAAAATTAAGAAAGATGCACCCTCACATCGCCTTACTAGTCAAAGAAGAATTGAAACAAATGTTGGATGTAGGATTCATTAGACCCATTGACTATGCCAAGTGGATTTCTAACATTGTACCAGTATCTAAACCAGATGGAAACATTAGGATTTGTACATAATTTAGAGATTTGAATAAGAATTTTCCAAAAGATGATTTTCCATTGCCAAACATTGATATCATAGTGGATTTGATAGCATGACATGCAATGTTGTTGCTCATGGATGGTTTCTTAGGATACAAATAGATACAAATTGAATTAGAGGATCAAGATAAAACAAATTTTACCTATCCATGGGGTACTTTTTGTTGGAATGTCATGCCTTTTGGGTTGAAGAATGCTGGAGCCACCTATTAATGCGCAATGACCACCATTTTTCATGATATGATGCAAAATTTCATGGAAGACTACGTGGATGACCTATTGGCTAAACATTTTACTAGGGAAGGACACTTGGAGATCCTAGATAAATTTTTCACCCACCTGGAGAAATTCAATGTTAGATTAAATCCAAAGAAATGTGTGTTTGGCATGACATCTGCAAAGTTGTTGGGATATATAATTTCAAAAAATGCAATTGAGGTGGATCTCGCCAAGGTCAAAGCCATCATGGAATTTCTGCCACAAAAGAACATTAGTCAATTGAGATATCTTCAAGGAATATTCCAATCCATCAGGAGGTTCATCTCACAACTAGCAGACAAAACTCATCCATTCACTCATTTTCTCCACAAGAATGTTAAGTTCAAATGGGATGAGAAATGTGAAGTAGTCTTTAATCAACTAAAGAAATACTTGATGTCACCACCCATCCTGGTGCCACCCACTGAAGGGAAACCACTACTTATTTATATTGCAACAATTGAGGTATCCTTGGGCACACTATTAGCACATGAAGCTTCTACAGGAAAGGAAAGAGAAATTTATTACATCAATAAAACATTGAATGGTTATGAAATCAATTATTCCTTCATTGAGAAATCTTGTCTAGCGGTGGTATTTTATACTCAATAGATTTGGCGTTACATGTTAACTCACACCATCAAGCTTATAGCTAAAATTGATCCTTTGAAATATCTGCTAAGTAAGGCAAACCTCACCGAAAGACTAGCTAAATGGGTGATGATACTGAGTGAGTTTGACATTCAATATGTGGATCGTAAAGAAATCAAAGGACAAGTGATAACTGATTAGTTAGCAGAAGCACCCCTACAAGATGACTATCTAATGCACATTTAGTTCCCTGGCATAGATGTCTTTACTATCACTCCATGACAATGGATGTTATATTTTAATGGATCATATACACAACACGGGTTAGGTGTTGGGATCCTATTTGTTACTCCAAAAAAACATACAATTCCAAAATCCTATATACTGATGTTTCTCCGTACCAACAATATAGTAGAATATGAATCCCTCTTCATCATCATCAAACTAGAAGTTGAGTGGAAGATTAGAGAGCTGCAAGTATACAGTGATTCCTAGTTGATCATCCAAGTGAATGATAATTATCAAACCAAGGATGATAAATCAATGTCGTACAAGAGAATGATTGATGATTTCAAAAAGTATTTTGTTGAGATTAAATTTGAATAGATTCCAAGGGTAGATAACAAAGTAACCAATGCCATGGCAACAATTGCTTCTCTCTTGCAAATCCCAAAAAATTGAAGCCAATATGAGTTCATGTTGGAACAAGTGTTTAAACTTGCCTATGACAACCCAGAATCCCAAGTTATATGCCACGTGGTTGACCTTGAATCCTCTATCTATGGAAATATCTATACCTATTTGAAAGACAATACCTTTCTACTTGATCTTTCCTAAAATCAGAAGCGTAACCTTATTCGTCAATCAACACACCATACCTTGATAGCTCACGTAATTTACTGAAGAGGTCTTGATGGTACTCTCCTTCGTTGTATTGAACATGAAGAATCTGACTTGACTTTATGCAAGGTCCATGTCAATATTTGTGGAACTCATTCAAGTGGAATTACCCTCGCTAAGAAACTTCTACGTTTGGGGTATTACTGGTTGACTATGGAGAAGGAGTCCTACCAATTTTTCAAGAAATGTGAAATATTTCAAATCCATGGTAATCTTATCCATGCTCTAGCCTAGGAGTTGCAACCATTTTCCTCGACATGGCCCTTTTGTCAGTGGGGATTAGATATTGTAGGCAAAATTCATCCATTGTCATCCAATGGACACAAGTTCATCATTACAACCATGAAATATTTAACAAAGTGGGTTGAAGTTGTCCCTCTAATCAACATCACCAAAAAGCAAATTGCCTCATTCATCCTGAATTACATGATTTGGCGATATGCTATTACTGAATCCATTGTCATGGATAATGACAGGCCTTTTAAAAATCAAGATGTGCAAGAACTTTGTCATAGATTCCACATTCAACATCGATTCTCCATGCCTTATTATCCTCAAGGAAATGGTCAAGTGGAAGCGACAAACAATACTATCTTGAAAATTCTCAAGAAAACTGTCAATGAGTTTGGACGTGATTGGCATATCCAGCTGAACCTTGCTTTATGGGCCTATCATACAAGCATCCAGACACCCACAAGAGCCACATCGTATTCCCTTGTATACGAAGCAGAAGCCATTCTACCTATTGAGGTCAAGATACCTTCACTACGTGTGTCTCTAACGGGAATCATATCAAAAGACGACTACAAAGTTTCTAGACTGCAGGAGTTGGAACTATTGGATGAACGTTGACAACTTGTAGTGGATGACCTGAAAGCACATCAACAGAGAATGTCTAAAAGATACAATCAAAAGGTTAAACCAAGAACCTTTCAAGTTGGAGATTTGGTCCTAAAGGAAAATCCCTGTAATCAACAGGATCAAGAAAATAAAGGAAAATTTGAACCAAATTGGTTAGGTCCTATTGTTATTGTATTAGTCTTTGGGTCAGGCGCATATCAGTTGTCTACACCAGAAGGGGATCTATTTGAGAAATCGATGAATAACCTCCATTTGAAGAAGTTCTATACATAACACATCTAGTGCATTCTTAAAAAGTCCTGAAAAAATCATAAAAATTAAAAAAAGTCTTGAAAAAAATCATAAAAATTAGAAAAAGTCTTGAAAAAATCATAAAAATGATAAAAAGTCCTGAAAAATCATAAAAAATAAGAAAAGTCTTGAAAAATCATAAAAATAAGAAAAAGTCATAAAAAAAAAAGTCCTAAAAAATCATAAAAATCAGAAAAATGTCTTGAAAAATGGTTACCTTGGTGAAAACTTGGCAAATAGGCACCTTGGTAACAACAAAAAAAAAAAAAAAATCATAAAATTTGAAAAGGGTGCAATAAAAGCAAGTAGTGTAAACCTGGTAAACCTACGTTATTTATGTTGAAGCGACTTCTCCATCTATTTGGAAACATGTTTTGACCATTCACTTTTGCCATCACTACATAATACATGCCTATCCTAAAATGAACTTCATATCCATATTTGGTTGTTGTGGTTGTGACCCACTGTGACTTGGTTTTCATTGTGCGTGCATATCCGTAATAATTGGTTTGTTTCTCACTGGGGGAAAAATCCTAAACTCACTAGTAGAAAATAATCATTGAGCTTGAACCGACAAGTAACAAACAAACAACAACAAGGCAACTTGGCATAAACAAAAATCACACTAAACACCAATCACAATCAATCAAGCAAATCAACCATCCGATTCAACATCAAGACAATCAAATCAAATATCACTGGATGATCATCTTCTGAATAATGGTTGGATCACGTTGGCACGAATGTTCAGATGTTGTATCTTGATTGTGCTATCATTTCTCTAGATTACCTCGATGATGTTCTAAACTAGAAGGGCTAGGAGGGAGAATGATATTTTCTCTGTTTGTTGTTTATGAGTCAATCATTACTACTGTGCAAATTATCATGGGACATGCTTTACAAAGTATCATTGATGACATTCCGAATCTGCATGGGAAAATGATTAACTCTTGTCTGTTTATGCAAGTGATTCTCAGGTCATCTCGGTCCAATTATACCTAGATGCTTGTGTTATCTTGCCCTATCAAAACTCAATGGAAGTTGTATGGAAGTTTTACTTAGGTCATCATGGTCTAATTATGCCATCGATGTTTATACTAACTTTCAACATTTTAAAATCTCAATGATGATACCAAACACCATGAATCAGATGGAAACATTGCATAGTTAGGTTTTCATGGCTAAGATAGGATTGCATTCATATTAGTTATGCATTTTCATTATAGATTTTTCCAAGGCTGACAACTTTCAACATTATGTTATCTCTCATTAAAGGATGGAGTACACTTGACATAATAAAATAATCATTTATTTGCATTATCATTTCCATCTCATATCGTTAGAAAGTATTATCATACATCCATCATAATAGTTGCATTATAAAGTCAAAAAACAAAGCATCATCTATCCATCCATGCATCTATCACATATTTGTATTGCATTGCATAGATACAAAAGTAAATCATTTCATAATCCATACATCTGTACATATCATACATCTATCCATACATCGAATCATATGATTACATAAAAAATCAAAAATAGAGCATCATCCATAATAACATCATCATTCATAATTCATATCACACATTGACATCATAATAAATTCATTCTTCTGTTCATAAATAGACCATCCACATATGCATTCATCATAACAATTACCATAATAACATTGTAATCCATGCATCATCATAATCCATCCACATATTCATCCATATATTAAATCATATGATTATAGAAAAAATCCAAAAATAGGAACAACATCCATAATAACATTGTAATCCATGCATCATCATAATCCATTCACATACTCATTCATGCATTTAGGTCATATATTTGCATCAGAAAAATCCAAAAAAAAGAATTATCCTCATATATCCATACATTTGAATTCATCATACATCCATGCATCATCATATATCCATAGATTTGTATTTAACATCTCTAAAATCAATCCATTCATTTATCATGCAATAGAAATCATAGATCATTCATATCCACACATAAAATCATATATTTGCATTCCATATAATAAACCATTTCACATTCATTCATTCATCCATATCATCGATATATACATGTGAAAAATACAAAAATACAGTGCATACCATATCATTTGCATGACTGTATCCATCTCACACATCATAATAAAAGCATCATCCTTCAACACATAGAATCATACATCATCATCTCATTAATGCATCCATACATAAAACATGGAATAATCATATAGAACATCGCATGACATATAACACATAAAATTAAATTCCTTCATAAAAAATCCATCATAAAAAGCATATAAAAATCATGTAGATCAATCATCGTAACTATATATCATATAAATCTCATAATAACAATGTCAAGTGTACAAGGATGTCCAACAATATGAAGAGATACAACATCAAAATTGGGGAAGTATATCATAATATCATCAAGTCTCTGAATCGGTATATGCAATGTCTCAATAATAGAATCAAGAATGACCACGAGACTATGTAGTGTTGTCCCCAGATGTTGTGAGCCTTGCTGAACCTCCTGCCAAACCTCTTGCAGCCCCTGATGGACCTACACTTGGTGCACCTGTACCTGGGTCTAGACCAAGATATCAACATGGTGGCCCAGTCACACCCATTCTAGTGGTCCGAGAGTGGCTCCGTAGTGACCTAGACTTGACATAACTCACCCGACGCTCTATAGGAAATGTATCATAATATCGGCCCCTATAATACTCGACCTCTCTAGCGACTTGAGTAACCTCACTCATCATGTCACCGACAGTGATCCCCTCTACTAATCTCTACAATCTATTTGCTAGGGCCACTGCCTGCTCTCCCCGTCATTTTGTTGTATCCCTCTCTACCATCAAAGTGGCAATCTGGGCCTGTGCCTGTCCCTGTGCCTGTTGCTGCTGTGAAGGAAATCCAATTTGTACATGCTGTTGTGTTGCAACCACCAAGGATATCTTGTGCCGAGGTATCATGTATCCCTCACATTGAACACTGCTCCTCCCCCACCATCTCTGCCTCCTCCACCCCCACCATAATCTCCTCTTCCATCCCCACCCTCATCTCTCTCCTCCTCCTCTCCATCACCCCTCCCTCTCCTCCATCTTGGTGCCCTCTCCTCATCATCATCCAATGCTGGCATTGGCTCGTCAGAACTAGATAGTCTAGAAAATGGATGTGTGATGAAGTACTCTGCATAATCCTCTAAGATCACAACCTTTGTAACCTCTAGATGATAGGCACACATCACGGGCTATAACCCATAATACTCCTGACGTGCTGCATCATAGGACAAAAGTGGCCCCCACTCTAGTATATCTTTGTGCCTCCACACATACATGGTCACTCCTTGGGGCATGCTCTGCACTCTACCGTACTGTCGCTGCACCCGGCCTAGAAGAAACCTCTCAATAATGAACCGTGTCGGCCCAATCAAAAAACTTATTGTGTATACTTATGGCATCTCCAACTGATCCTCTGCCCACTACTCATAGTCTAGGTAAGGCCTCCATGTCATAGTATTGAGGTCTTCTAAAAATTATCTCCAATACTCTAATTTTCCTAGATTATGCTAGACAATGGGGCCTCTATATCCATATACATACGGTCTCCCAATCAGATGAATCCTGTCTGCAACTGGTCGGGTAACAACTATGTGCTCCCATGCCCAGATTTGTAATAATGTGACCCCGAATGATAGGCTAGCAACTCCAAGATAGACTACCTAATGCAGATCATGATATAAATGTGCCAACATGTAGGAACCCCAGACATATTGGGTCCCCTATAGAATCATCTTTTGTAGTATCTGACCCCAACCAATGGATAGTCCCTTCAACCTACGGTCAAGACAAAATAAACCACCAAAAAAACCAACAAGTACAAAAGGTAATGGGGCATAACTCTCACACATCTCCTGCTAGGGTATCTCATACCCACTGATCTGATCATCATGAAATATCCTCCAAAGAGAATCTATCCCTCCTTGCTCTATATGATCATATGCAACTATGTCTCCTACAATGAGAATCTGTAGAATCTGATACACATCCTCTGGTGTCACAGTCATCTCGCCCGTAGCCAAGTGAAAAGTGTTGTGGTTTCTATGCCACCACTCTGCTAAAGATGTTAGTAGTACTCGCTTAATCCCAACTTGGGGCATATCAATCAAGTATTACAACCCACATCTCTCAATAAGATCCCGCTCAGCTTGACTCAAGCGAGAAATCAATTCCTAGGTCTGTGGGAAGTGCTCCTGAGACATGAGGACTCCTAAATCACCCTCATATCATCATCAAAAATCACAAAATCACTAATTTTATTAATCAATCAAACATCAATCAGCCTATCAATCTATCAATCTATCAATCTATCAATGCACCTTGCCTATCATGAGGTCAATCAAACAATCTATCATTGCACCTCACCTATCATGAGGTTAGTCTATCAATTTATCATTGATCCTCGCCTATCATGAGGTTGATCAAAATCAATCAATCATCGAATCTCACCTATCATGATATCGATCATCATCTAATCTACCAACATCATCAATCAAAATCAACTCAAAGGCTAACACGATAAAAAAATCCAAGATCAAAGAGAAAAATAAAAAATCCTCTATTCTGGCATGGATGTGCCATAACAATGCTTCTATGCGCTAAAACACCAATGTGCTAGAAAATTTAATCTATGCACCATTATAGGCCATGCATGCGTCAAAATCTCACATCAATGCACCATAACAGTGTATGTATGCACTACTTTGTTGAATGCACTACTTCACCTAATGTATGCGCTAAAATCTAGTTCTATGCACTAAAACAGGTCATGCATGCGCTATTCTATCCTATGGATGCACTAAAACATTTGAGCGTAAAATTAAAAATTTCAAAAACATGAGAAAATTGATTCAAAATTCATAAAAAGGAGGTTTTTAGAAATTTTTACTAGAGGTCCGTATGTTGCCAGATGGTTGTGCCGTCACATGCGCTCGAACCGATGTGTTTGAATCAAGATCACCATTTTGCTCCAAATGCTCAAAGTTGCTCAATCTCTCAAATTTTCAAAATCACAATGCACAAATGAGTTTATTTTTTACTTTTAACCTCTTAAAAGGGTAATTAAGTGGCATTATTTTATTTTTCAAAGGGGCTTAATTCATCAACTAATCAATCAGGGAAAATATCATTAATATTTACGGGAGATAAATTGTTGAAATGTGCTGAAAATTTCAAAAATCATCAAAATTTTCAAAAAATCCAAAAAGTTCACCAATTTCTCTCCCAAGGGGGCATACATCAACCATCATTGAAAAATCCGACATCTGGTGCATGTCAAAATTTTTATCATCACGGTCTGACAAATTTTTCTTTGAAGCAATGCATTTGCACACATCACTTCAAAGAGGGCCAAAATGTATACCCATAAAAATGGTCTGGACCACCAATTAATTAAATACCAGTTATTTAATTAATGAATCTTAATTCTTCTACTAGTATAAATAAATTGATGAATTTATTTGTATAGTCCCCACCTTAATTCTTCTATTAAAAAATCATCTTCCATCTTGAATTAATTAAATACACAAATTTAAATAATTTGTTATTTGATTATTCCTCTTCCTCAATTAAATTAGAAATTTTTATTCAAATTTGTTACATTTTTTTCCATAATTTCCTAACTTCCTCCAAATCACCCTCCACATCATCACATGTCACATGATTTCATTTATTTCTAATTTTCAAATTAGGAATATTCATACAACCTCCTAACCTCCTTGGAGACACATGGCTCCTCCTTCCAATTGATGCTCTTTGACACTTGGATGATTTTCCCTTCCAAATGGAGTAGCCTCCATGATTTCCTCCAACTTCCTTGTGCTCCACCGTTAATCTCCCAGGATCATGATTTCGACCATCCATCTTTGCCACCTCATCTAAGGCTTGGAAAAATCTACAAATAGGAGACCATTCTATAGATTTTCAACAAGGATTTGATCATAAACTTATGCTGCAGGAATTATCTTAGCAATTGAGAGAACTTTAGAGTTGCATAGCATTTAGCATTGTTATCATCATAATTTTACTTTGTAGCATTTTAGTATTGCATTAGTTTTTATCATGTTTATCATAGAATTGTATTTAGATTGGTATTACATCAATAACTATAATCTTAGCATCATTTACACAACAACAATCTCATATATCATTTAATCTTATTATCAGAAAAATACCAAAAATATGTTAATGTAGGCATGTAGCTTTACATTTCATAAATCTTCTCATTTCTTAGGTTGCCATCTTGTGAATTCATGTGCAACATACAAATCTAAGAGCATGAATTTAGATATCCTTAAGATTAGAGAACAATGAAACAATTTGAAAGAGTAGATATAGCAGTTTAGTTTGTTATTTCAATCTCTTTCATGTAAGACATTTAATTGAAGTGTGTTGGATGTACTTTACTAATTCCTCCATATTAATTATCACACAGATATCATTCAAAACATTTTTAAGTGTCTACATTTTTCCCCTCTTTGAAGCGAGTTACTTGCTATGTTGGTTCAAAGACTAACGCTCTTCGGATTAAAAACTGTTGCTTAAATCAAAAATATTTTTTATTTATTTTTTAGATGCCCCAACGGAAAGAATAAGTTGGTTCCCTACCCCCTCAAGAAATCAAGCAAAATTTTTGAATTTTGGGTTGATTTCTCGACAAAGTTAAATTCTGCCCCCAGGGTCCAAAAAGGCTCCATGATGCAAAAAACATACCAAAAATGCAAAAAATGATGCAAAATAAGCTCTAGCTTGGCAAGATAGGTGAAAATGATGAAAATCCCTAGCTTCAAGGTTAAATTAGGGAAAAAAACCCTAATTTGCAAGCATAAATAGGTGAGGAGGGGTCACTTTCAAGTCATTTGTGCATTCACACCTTAGAGGATTCTTGCAAATTGAGCTCTAACCCTCCAATGAAATGGCACAACGAGTGCTCCCACGACACATTTCCAACCAGGTTTGTGAGTACTAGAGGCTTCCAAGTGTAGGACCACCGGTATGTGATTTGAAACTTGATTTGAAAGTTGACTTTTAGGTGCATTTAATGTATTTTGAAATTTGAAATTTGGCGGCATTGCTATATAGCGATGCTATTTATAAAATTGACAACACTATTTGGATTTATAGCGATGCATATGTGATTAATGATGTAGTTCATGATTTAGATTTAGAGTTTCAGATCCTAAATAGCGACACATCTTTTGATTTGAAAATTAGGGTTAGGGTTTACCAAAATGAAATTGCGACACATATGTGTTTAGCAATGCATACGTGGATTTAGAATTTAAATGCTTCAAGCGTCATAGTTTGGAATATGAAATATAGCGGTGCTATCATAAATAGTGATGCTCTTGTAATTTGGGGGGATAAAAAATCCAAACCTAGTCAAATTTTTGTGAATTTTGACGTCATGTGCTTTATGGGTGTAGGAGGTGATCCCACCTTTGATATCTGATGAGTCTAGTTTATGGTCTAATTATTGATAGAGTTTTTATCCATTTTCTGCAGTTTTCATAGACTTTGATGCTTGGATGTTGAGCTTTTTATGATATTTTCTTAAAAACATAAACTTTGGACATGAACTCATTTCCATAACTTTTAATGATATTGACATGCTATATGAACTATCTATGTTAATTTTGCATGTGATTAATGAATTTCACTTTGAGATAGTTACAAATATGCAATTGGTGTTCCTACTAATATTGTCATGCAGATATTATTAGAGGCCTACATCTTAGGAAGATTCTGCCCACTGGACATTCACCATACCGGTCAATAAGGTGGTCATTTAATGGAGGGAATTCTCTCGATGGTGGAAAAATTCCTCATTCAAATCAAACTATAACCACCTTGTAATGATCTTAATTGTCTGTTGAGAAATGTAGGCATTACTATTGTGCTAGATTCACATTAAGGAAAACATGCCTAACATATTTTGTGTGTGCATAGCCACCTCTCCACTTTCCACGCTTTCCCTAATGTGGCATCCTCTAAATCTGTTGGAGTTGACTACCTTGCTAGGTTTTAGTGGTAGATTCTATAAATAAGACTCAGATGCTCCTTCTGAGGGTTTAATTAGAGGTTTCTCAATTTGATGATGTACTCGCACTCTTAATTTTTTCAGTAATACAGTCATGTTGCTCGATTCTACTCATTTTTTCCAATGAATGAAATGAATTTATAAGTTTGTGCATCTAAGTTTACATTAGTTTTAGGGGATAATCATCCAAGAGGGGATAATCATCCAAGTGGCCCACTTGGCGAGTATTATGTCCCATACCTTAGTTTAGTTTAGTTCTTATTTTCTATTCAGTAATTAGTTAAGAATCTAGTATTGTCTGTTCTTGCAGCCACTAGAATTCTGTTATGTGACTATTCCTGTAGCCAAAGTAGACAGAGTAGTTTCCTATTTGTTCACTCAAATTTTCATTTATGTCATGCATTTCAGCTTAGTATAGTTGTTGGTTGATTCTTAACACTTATGTTATTTCCTTACAAGCAATTTACTTTCAACATTGTGTCTTGTGTCTTTCTTAGCTGTAGGATGAATATGGCTACTTTGGATTCCTAGTGCACATACAATGTTGACCCATTTCAAGTTTACATCCCTGGGTTGACAATTTAAATGCACCTTCATGATGATTGAAATAGCTATTCAGGCTATATGTCCAATATTTAAATCACAACTGTGAAGGCTTAGTTGTTGAATCATTGTAGGAGGGTAACATTTTTGGCACCATTTCCAAGGATGGTGTTAAACTAGGGTGTTCTTTGGATTCATTGATAGTTTTTCTTATTGTAGTGCTTTTGGAAGTTGTTCTTAGTATACACCTCATTTAGGAAAGTAATGAACCCCCTATTCTTTTACCAATTTTTTGTGTGAGCTAGCTGATAAAGAGTTGATACCATATGCATAGAGAAAGGAGAAGAGATGCTCATGGGAGGTTCCTTCCTAACAATATTGATCTATTCTAGATAATTGAGTATTAGAACGTACCCAAAGATGAAGAAGAAAAAGAGCCACATCTCTTTGTTGATACATTTCCAAATCTGATCAGTTCTGAAGCTTCCTCTAAAGATCAAAATCTAATAGAGAAACCCCTTGCTTTGGAACTTCATCAGGTAGGCATAGGTGATGTAAATAGAAACAAACCTAAACAACTAGGTTTTCCTTTCCCCATTGCTCATCAGAATGAAGTAGAAAACCTCAAAAATATCCTTGCTTTAGTCCTTCCTAAGTTCTATTGGCTTGTCATAGAAGATCTTGATACATTTTTGTTCGAGTTTGATATACTCTGCAGGAGTTATGACTATACCACTGATACCCATAGGCTTAAGCTATTCCATGCCACCTTGAAAGAAGCTACATTAAGATGGTTCATGAGCTTAGGAAAAGATACTGTGGAGACTTGGGAGGACATGAAGACAAAGTTCCTTGAGAAATACAAGGAGTATTGCAGGGGCAGTGACATGAGAGGAGGTGACATTTTTAGGATGTAGCAAAAGGAGGATGAGAGCTTGGAAGATTATATTTCAATATTTTTATTTTTCTTACATAAATCTCCACACCAAACACTCAATAAAGAACCATCGAAGCTACTTTTATTAAGAGGAATTAATGACAGCTACACAGATGCCTTGGACCTAATGGGAGGAGGAGATATCACCCAAGTTCCTTGGGAGGACATCAAGAAGATATGTCAACTATTCTAGGGAAACTTCAAAGAAGGGGAGAGATTACCAATCTTCCATGGGTAAGTCATCTACCAGTGGGGTTTCAAGGATGGAGATTACTCACTTATTGAAATAATTCAAGCAAGATATCATAAACAATCTAGCTACTCAACTAGATACAATTCAAGCCAAGAAGAAACAAGAGGAGGCAGAGACAATGTTGGCAGAATATTACCCTCATTACAGACAAAAGAAGAAGGATTGTAGATGAAAGATGATAGCTAATATTTAAAGCAAGCATATGGCACCTGAGTTCAAACCAATCCAGGGTGAAGAGGATCAAGTCTACTTTTTTGCACAAAGGAGGCCATGGGCCCCAAGACAAGGCATGCCACCAGATCCACTATCTTTTGTTGGGCCACATTTCAATTCTTATTCAACTAGTAACTAATGGCAACCCCCATATCCATCCACTTATGGAGGATATCCACCACAACCTTGGAATAACCCCCCAAATTCCTAGCCTAACCACCAAAAATATCCACCTTAGTGGCAGAAACCTTAGGGGAATTGGTAGCAGTTTCAAGGAAATTGATAGCCACCTCCAAGAAATTGGCAGCAAACATCTCAATGGAGGGGAGGACAATAATGGAAAAACTAGACAACCAATTACATACAACCACCTTCTCAGCCTCAACAACCTACTATAATGCCTCCTCCTACTAGTTCAAATTCAAATGCACCTAAATCTACATAGCTACCAGCCCAACCCACACCTAACCCAAATAATAAACCACAACAACAACCGGTATACTCAGTTGATCCAAATCAATTCCCTGCATATGTTGTGAGTGTAAGTAACATCCGCTTGTGTTTAGGAACTAATTTTCCAACTCCTTCAAAACCTATCATCACTGAGCTTCCAATGGAGGAAGAAGAGCCTTTGAATATCCCCATTCAGCCAAGTGCACCTAAAAATCTTGAACCAATCCCAGTCAAGAAGACTGCACCAGAACCACCATTTCCCAAGAGGTTGGAATCTGTGAAACAAAAGGAGGAAAAAGAGGACACAAATTTTGACATTCTAGATTAGTTGAAGCATATATGTGTCCAAATACCTCTATGACAGGCCATAAAAGATGTTCCCATATATGGCAAGGCAATTAAGGAAGAATGCCTTAAGAAGCCAGGTAGGAAGAAGAAAGACCCCACTATAGTTCATGTGGTGGGATAGTTGGCTGACATCATGCTTGGGAAAGTGACTATTCCCAAATATAATGACCTAGGGAGTATTGTGGTAGGAGTTTTTATAAATGGGATCCAAATAAAGAATGCTCTGATTGATTTGGGAGTGGTAATAAATGTGATGACTAAGGACATCCTACAACAACTAAATTTTGCAAGCATGAGACCTACTCCTATTGTCCTGCAACTTGTTGATATTTCTATTGTTAAGCCTAATGGGATAATAGAGGATCTTGTGGTAACTGTAGACTCTTGGGAGTACCCAACAAATTTTATGATTCTTTCTCCTAAGGCCACACTAGGCGGGTGCACCATTATTCTTGGAAGGCCATGGTTAGCAACAAGAGACACCTATATTTGATTCCACATAGGAGACATGACCATTTATGATGGAAAGAGCACCAAAACGCTTGTTCTGTACCCATCTGCTCAGCCCTCCTATTGTAAGAATGATCTTGTATGGCCACATGTTGGTGAAGAGGTAGAGGAAATTAATTTTGTGGCACAACTTATGATGTTTAGCAGAAGTCCTTTCATGCAGCTTCAAGATGAAGATGAAGTATTTTCTAACATAATTCATAATCACTATGA
The DNA here is from genome assembly GCA_007115665.2 of Sequoiadendron giganteum. NCBI lineage: Eukaryota > Viridiplantae > Streptophyta > Pinopsida > Cupressales > Cupressaceae > Sequoiadendron > Sequoiadendron giganteum. The sequence continues at coordinate 440,461,184 of CM021102.1, read as the reverse complement.
GATAGAGGAAACTTCAACCTCTCATGCATCTAATTTTGTTGAAATAGTGAAGACACTCATGTGTGCTCATCCTATAGCCACTCATCCTACAACCGCTCTTCTTGCAGATGCTCTTCCTCTAGCCGCTCTTCCTTTAGTTGAATTTCCTACAATAATAGGTATGTCTCATACATTGCTTCCATATGAACTCAAGGTACCAAGCATTAGTGAAGAATCTATGGTAGAGTTAACTGCACAAGTGGAGGTGTTAGAAGGAAAATATCTAAATGTTAGAAACAAACTGAGTGAAGAACAACAATTATCATTGGAAAACTTTCTAAGGGCCCACTAGTGTGCATTTGCGTGGGATTATCATGATATGAATGGATTGGAACCTAAGATTTGAACTCATAGGAAATACATAAGAAATGACTGTACACTAGTGAAGGAACCACAAAGAAGAATTAACCCTGCATTGAGAGAAATAGTAAAAGGGGAACTACATAAATTGCTAGATGTATGATTTATCTACCCCATCTCAGATAGCTAGTGGGTGTCCCCATTGGTGATTGTGCCTAAAAAAGGAGGAAAGTGGAAAGTTTGTGTTGATTACAAGAAACTTAATGTTGCCACCAAAAGGGACTATTTCCCCTTACCTTTCATAGATCAAGTTTTGGAATCACTTATAGGAAAGCAATACTTTTATTTCCTAGATGGATTCAATGGCTATAAATAGATCCAAATTGCACTAGAGGATCGGGAGAAGACCATCTTTACCTATCCATGGGGGACCTATTCCTATTCAGTACTTCCATTTGGCTTATGCAATGCGTCTGCAAATTTTCAGAGGGCATTCATTAGCATATTTTTAGATATCTCTCTTGATTGCATGGAAATCTATATGGATGAATTCACTACTTATGGTGTTGATTTCAATGAAGAATTGGAAAATCTTAAGAGAATTCTATAGATATATGAAGACCACAATCTATCTTTAAATAGTGAAAATTTATTCATGATGATGTAGGAAGGTGTAGTTCACTAGTAGAATTTGGCAAATAAATGACTATGTGACTAAAACGTTTAGTCACGTGACTAACACTAGTATAATTTGGCAAATAAATGACTATTTTAGTCATTTATAAGTGACTATTTTAGTCATTTATAAGTGACTAATTTGGTCATCAAGTAAAATCACAACTAAATGGCTAAATAAATGACTAAATAAATGATTAATATCAGACAAATAAAAATGACTAAATAAATGACTGTTACTCCTCTATTCTTTTTTCTTTCAAATTTGATCATAATCCATAGAGCTTAAGCCCCCCTCATGGGACCCCTACCTAAGCAATCCATTTGGCCGCCTAGGTTGCTTGGTGCACTAAAAATATCTATTCCGTGAAAGGCATTGCCTTTCGGTGTAGTCTTAAGGCCTTCACATATTTTATAATTTTTTTTAACATTTACCTTCTTTAACTTTTATTTTTTATTATAGAATAAAATATATAATAATAGTATAATCTATATATACTATTAAATATACTAATAAATATAATTGTATTATATATAATTTAATCTTATTAATATTATATTAAATATATATAATAAATTAATTATATTTTATATTATATTTATTATATCAATTTTTTACGACTAAACGAATCTTAATGATATCAAGTTTCCACAATCCATATACATTATTGTTAGGTGATTTTTGGATTTGATTGCATAAGAATTTTTGCATCAACATTTCGGATCACACTCCGTGATCCATCATTAGGATAGATGAGAGCTCAAGGAGAAAAATGATAAGTTGCAGACCAAGAATTAGCTAAAAAAGGCCAAGAGAAGGGATGAGGGAGAGAGGTGGCACGTATAACAAGGATAATAGTAGATAACCAATAGGCCACTTGGACCAAAAGACATATTTAATTAAAAGGATACACTACAAATAAAGAAGAATACATAAAGAAAAAAAAAGTTCAATCAAAAGGCCATTGAAAATTAAAATAATAAGATAATACCAATGAGAAAAAAATTTAAAATTCCCTTTAAAGTATGAGACAATTTAAATTAAATTCAAAATAAAATAAAATAAAATTAGCTCATTTTAAATATTCAAATATAATGATAAATTGTCTCATATTTATATTTAAATAAAAATGTCTCACATATATATATATATATATATAAAGATAGAAAAATAAGTAAGAGACAATTGAAATAAAAAATAAAAAAGAGAATTGAACGAATCTTAGTCGTTCATCATTTTTTGCCCTTTTTTTTGTTGCTCTTCACCATATTTTGCTGCTTCTCCTGCCACTATTGGTTCCCGCTCCTCCAAACTCTTCCTCACTAGTATTGACCTTTCACTTCTCCAATTTGGTGAGCTGCAGTCTAAAAATAAGGATTCGCTGAGGGTTCAAGGTTTTCCTGTTTTGAACTCAAGAATCTAAGTAAGCCCTTAAACCTTGATATTTTCAAATTTCATTTACTATGAATAGATTGCAGCAAACATTTATATGTGTAATTATTAGGGTTTAATAAAATTTTGTTTACTGTGAATAGATTAAGGTTGAGGATTTGGGCTTTACACCCACCGGTTGCATTTGCTAAAGTTTTTCTAAGGACTTTTAAGAAAGACCTATTTTGAACATATCTTGTAGGGTGGATGGAGGTCCACACCCTATTACAAAGATCTCATTTGTGCAAGCAGAAATAATGCTAGCAAAGTTTGTGGAGGTGGGTCTTACACCTTCCAATAGCATTTGCTCAAAGGTTTCAAAAGCCTTTTCAATAAATCCATCCTGTGTGTACCCTGCAATCAATGTATTCTATAAGATCACATCTCTTTGAGAAATTCCATTTAAGAATCCATAATTTCCAGTAAGAGCAGCCTAAGCAAAAAAACAATGCCATTATATAGGTACTTCTCATGGATTTGCTTAAATTTCTTTGGCATATCAAAGTTCGTTTTATTTTCATTCTTTTTAATTTGAATTTCTTAGCTTAAATTTAGTTGTAGGAAATTTTCTTACATTTATCTAGCTGAGTTACTCCCAATCTCCAACTGGATAACCATGCTGTAGAACCCTTGGTATTTTTTGAAAAGAGACCAACTCCTTAATATTTGTTGTGAAATTTACAAGCAATCACATCAATTCTTCCTTTGTTAATTTTTTTTTAGTGATTCTTGAATAAATGCCTCCCAACATTATTGCATTGACAACAAACACTAATTGAAGCTCTAATACCACTTGGTTTCCTTCACTATTTATAGAAAATAAAATGCAAAGAATAATATATATGGAAAACAAAAATATGCAGAAATTTTTTTTAGGGGCAACTACTTTGGTTAGATAGAACATAGCTTAAACAATAATAATAAAATTAAGGTCTAAGATCAACATAAAACTCATAATAAGTTGTGCCTTGGTACACAACATGATTTTCACTAATCTTGGCTGCTGGGTTTGTTGTTTTCTATTAGTCATTGTTATGTTCTTCTATGTATGCCCTTCATAATGATTCTACTGTACAAATGGATACTAGGCCTTGTGCTTTGCTTGCCCATGCATTTTCTTTATATTTGGTGGTTCAAATAGAATGATGGGCTAGTTAATTTCAGAGGCTCTCATGCCAACTTCGAACCGTTCAAGAAGGGAAGTTGTTGAGATTGGACGTAAGAAACTAGCAGTAAGCTCAATGTAATTCATTGTCACCATATATTATCAATCAAATGGCCATGCTAATATAATCTTCTATTAAGAAAAATTATATATTACACACAGTTTGAAAACCTATAATATTTAATCCTAGCTCACTTTATCAAAGCTTTGACACTATCAATTTGTAGTTGTTGGATTTGATTTAAGCTCTTGATTATTGAAAGAGTTATGTTATTGACTATCATCATGATAATTAGTTTTGATTCAAAATTGTGACAGTATTACTGTAGAGTGATTGATTTTCCACCTCAGGGGAGTGGAATGTTGATTGCTCTAAATAATATCCCAATAAGTCAACTTCACATTAATTCTTGAAGGGGAAAGAAAAACATCATCAGTAAGCAAATCAGTACTATTGTATTGTCCCTTAAAGTAACACTGACACATATTAAGGATAGAACTAAAACATAGCGCTTATTGATTGAATAGACCAGGGAGTACTCCGAAAAAGTATAAATGGTAATTGTGAGTTACTTGTTAAGTAAATAATAACATTATCATTTGAAAGTAGTAATCTTCATGAGGAATATATGACCATAGGTAAATGAAATAAAGAATTTTAAATCTAAGGTTGAAAGGCTGGAAATATTAATAATCTACTATAATTTTTGGAAGTATTAATAATCTATTGTAATTTTGGTATGTTTGATAGCAGCCATATGTTGGAATAATAGTGGTTGAAATTCCCAAGTATGAATATTTCCCTTTCATGTGTCGGTCAAAAATATTTACCATGAGTGAATCAATAACTAGTGAAGGAAATAAATATAACTAATGATTAAATCACAGTATAAAATCTTATATTTTAAAATAATATTTTATTATTATTAATTAAATTATGATATTTTGGAATTAAATGGAATTCATTGGAAATTGATGCCTTTTTAAGAAGTCACTTTCTTTGAGACATTTTTGGAAACAATTCACTTGCCTTGTCTATGCTTCCACGTTTTCATGTATGTCTAGCAAGGCACTTGTCACTACAACATATGATTGTATACCTATATTTTGAATATCTCTGTAGTTGCAATATACCATTATATTGGCAGTGAGGTACATGTGAGTACAAAATACATAATTCTATGTTGGTTGGTTTACTAGATGGCTTGGAATAGAGAGACAAAGTATTTCTTGCATACTTTAAATCCTCCACTAGCAAAGAAAATTTGGGGAAAAGATTAGAAGGACAATAAAATATGCATATGGAATGATTGTATACCTAGATTTTGAATATCTCTGTAGTTGGAACATACCATGGTAAGTGTGGAGGGAAAGATCCTCCAAAGGTTTTTGTCTCTAGGAAGAAGGGAATTTTTTTTTGCCAACACTACCATTCCCCCTATCAATGATGATGAAACCAAGAAAATAAATTCATTGTCTTTCAAAGAGAAACTACAGTTCCTGGTAAAAAAAATGACATGTTGTCAAAGGCCTTTGACTGCTAGGTGACCAATAACTGTCTCTGGTTTCTTGCTAGTTTTTTGTCTCTATGCTTTGTTTATTTACTATACTTTTAATCTATATTTTTAATTTATGGGTGTCTCACTTCTTGTGAGATCCCCTTTTTGGCCTTTATGGAAACTTGAATCTCTTCAACTCAAAAGTTAGAGCAAAATGAATGAAAATTATTCTAAAAAATATTCATGCTTATTGGAATTTTTTTTGTCAACACTACCATTCCTCCTATCAATGATGATGAAACCAAGAAAATAAATTCATTGTCTTTCAAAGAGAAACTACAATTCCTGGCAAACAAATCACTTGTTGTCAAAGGCCTCTGACTACTGGATGACCAATTAATGTCTTTGGTTTCTTGCTAGTTTTTTGTCTCTATGCTTTGTTTCTTTACTATACTTTTAATCTATATTTTTAATTTATGGGTGTCTCACTTCTTGTGAGATTGCCTTTTTGGCCTTTATGGAAACTTGAATCTCTTTAACTCAGAAGTTAGAGCAAAATGAATAAAAATTATTCTAAAAAATATTCATGCTTATTGGTGCTTAAGTTTAAATTTGCTTGCTATTATTCTTTGATAGATTTTTTCCAAGCATCATAGCTTGTTCGAAAGTACTTGTTTTAGGCTTTTAGCTATAACAGCAAGGCAATGAATTGTTTGATAAAATGCTTTGGTATACATGTATGAAAAATGTGGTAGCATAGAAAAGGCAATGTAGTTTTTAGAAAAATGCCTCAAAGAAATTGTTAGAAACCAAGATCAGAAATGAAAACCAAAAAATACCTTCCACAAGAGAAAAATAGAAAAAGAAAATTAATTTGCATGAAGATGTGCAAATGAATTGTATTCAAGAATTAAGAAATTACAAAAGAAGAATTTCTTTATAAAAGAAAAGTATGCATAACCCTCAAGGTAAAACCTAATTTTGACCTAAAATTAGCTCAACTAAATAAAGCTTACTTATTAATTAAGTAAACTAAATATTACCTAAGTAAACTTAATAAAGTGTAATTAAATAATTAATTACACAAACAGCCCCCTTAAGTGAAACTTAGGGAGAGTAAAAAGCATGCACATAATGCTAGGATGAATGCATGAAAGCATGAATGAGTCTCATAAACTAGTCCATGTTAGGTACCCATGTACAAATACAATGGAAACTAAACCAAACTGGTATAAAGGAGAAAACCACATGGCACAAAACTCCTCCCAAAAAATAAGATGCAAAACAGCTAAGTGATGAAATATGGAGGACTTCATAAGACCCCCCAAGGACACCATCCATCATGAAGATACAAGAAAGAACCCCCCCAGAAGAGAGGAATAAAGAGACCACACGCCCCCCCCATAATAAAGTAGCTCCAAAAAGATTGAAGAAACTGCATCTCCTAAAAGAAGTGAGAGGGAGGAAGCCTAAAGAATGAAATCTGTGAAGGTGAATCAGGTGAAGCCCAAGATGTATCCATAGAAGAAGGTGTGACCTAAATAAATGAAGAGGTAAAAGTAGGTGAAGACTCAAGAGAAACCTCCAAATATGAATGATCAACTAGGTCCTACTGCACTGAAACATAAGAAACTACATCTGTAGCCATAGAAGTATCAACAAATGCAACAGTAGGTGGAGGAGATAGAATGGATGGCTCAAGAACTGGATCCGAAGTGAGAACACTAATGTTCAAGTAGCCAAATGTCTCCTTTGAATGATGATTCAAACTAGAAGTGTGATGAATAGCTGCAGGAACAAAAGCACCATCAAAAGCAAAATTTGTAAGGGAATACAAGTGAGATGAGTGATCCACCACCTTAGTAGCAATAACTGATCTACTCTCTAAGTCTCTAATGATAACTGAATTAGGTGTGAACTCCACAGATCTCCCATTGCCTCCATGTGTGATATGATATATGGAAAGAAGGTTGTTCATCAAATGAGGAACACACAAGACATCTTGAAAAGTGTTATCCCCAAAACTAATATACCCCTTCCTTGTAACACATATGTATGTATTGTTTCCCATCAAAACATGAGACATAGTGCAAGGCTCAAAGGAAGTGAACATAGGCTGTAAAGATGCCATATGATGAGATGCTCCTGAATCTAGAAGCCATCTCTCTGATCCATGGCCTAAATAGGCACAAAGAGCATGTCCCTACATATTTGATGAAGTATGCAAACCAATAATTCCCTTGTCAGACTATTGGCATAAAAGGTAGATACAAAAACTGAATAATCTGGTCCAAGCTTAGAAAGAATGGACAATATCAACTGAGAGTCTTACTTCTGAATACCACACTGTGTCAACTACAATCTAAGAGACTTAATTTTTGTGAAGAAATCTTGGATGCTATCAAAATCCCTAGGATTTAAGCCAATAAGCTCATTCTCCAACTGGAATCCTCTCATAGTATCCTGCTTCCCAAATAAACACCCTAAATTAGTCTAAATCTGATGGGGTGTAGTGCAAGACTCAACATGAAAAAGAAGATCAAGAGAAATAGATAAACACAATGTACCAAAAGCTTCATCACACCTATTAAACCACTTTCTCATTTCAACAGCACATGTAGGTCCAACTTTTGTACCCATGGTCACTTGTACAACGCTTTATGCATCAAATGAATCTCCATTTGTTTTTTCCAACTTAAGTAGTTGAATGGAGTAAGGGATGCAATATTATGTGAATCTATGATAAAAAAAGTAGTATATACTCTCAATGCAAAAAAATTCTCTTGGATCTTAAAGAAATAGCCCGAATTGCACGTTTCCCAAGAAAATAACCAAGAAAGCAAAAGCTGAGATCTGAAAAAAAATCAAATACCTAGTAAAAATTCTAGAAAAATCAGGTCTGAGATCTATAAAGAATACTGATTCAGCTTTTTGATGTTGCAAGAATCAGGAAAAACCATCACCCGAGACAAAAGTTATGCCTCCCAGACTGAAAACAACTACTTATGACTTCAGAGGATTTAAAAATAAAAATAGAGAAAAATATGGAAAAATTAAATACACCACTAGATTAGGCCCAAAATTAACTTTCCAATGGTATATCGTTTGCGAAAAACAGAGTTTGGATGCCCATTTTATGCCTGATTTATTGAAACTGCTCCAAGTTGGCCAATCCAGCCTACAAGCAGCCCTAGGGGCTAAAGAAAATAAGCCCCTAGTCACTTGGGCAGACTAGGGGGCTGGAAGATGGGGGCTGGGGTGGAGCCCATGGTCACCTACACGACTGCATGCAAGTGCTAGAGGGGTGGTGGGGGTTGGGCGCTTAGTGCCTAGTCACCCACGTGACTGGCGATTGGTGCTGGAGGGCTCGCGGGGGCTTGTGTAGGCCGACGATGGTGGAAGATAAGTGTCGCCTGGTGGTCGCCGCTCCTGGTGGCCGCTAGGTGGTGTAGTGGTGGCACTGCTGATTTGAATGAGCAGTGCTATTTTAAAATAATTTTTTAAATTTTTTTTTAATTTTTCTGCCTTGTGAAGCATGTCAGGGAGGCCATACTACTTCCTGGACAATTCTTTTTTTCCTTTTTTTCAATAGCTCCAAAATCGACCAAATGATAGGTGTTCCTAGGGTTTTTGGCTGCTACAAACATGATGGTGACCTCCGTTTTTTCCCAAAATTCTCAATTTTTTTTGCTACCCCAGATGTTACACAAAAAAAACCAGACTTGAAACCCTTGTTGATCAAGCAAACTATGATAAAAATCAATTAAACAAAAGCCAATCTTTACTTTTTCAAGTGCTCTGAATCTAATGGAGATGCCTGATTTGATCCAAAAAACTCCAAAAATAAGCTCAAGGTATGAAACCCTCAAGGATCCCTGAACTTTCTCTGTACTGAATTTCTCCAAAAAAATTGAGAAGGGGCTGCAAATCAAGGCTCTGATACCATGTTAGAAACCAAGATCAGAAATGCAAACCAAAAAATACCTACCACAAGATAAAAATAGAGAAAACAAAACAATTTTCATGAAGATGTGCAAATGAATTGTATTCAGGAAGTAAGAAATTACAAAAAAATAATTTCTTTATAAAAGAAAAGTATGCATAACCCTAAAGGTAAAACCTAATTTTGACCTAAAATTAGCTCAACTAAATAAAGCTTACTTATTAATTAAGTAAACTAATTATTACCTAATTAAACTTAATAAAGTGTAATTAAATAATTAATTACAGCAACAAAAATGTGGTCTCATGGTGATGGAATGGCATGATGAATGCCATGACAAGAATTTTTTTTTGGATTGTCATGGTATTCAATCACCATGAGACCGCATTTATTTGAGGCAATTTTTCAACCACTTCACTACCTTGTCTATGCTATTGCTTACAATTATGCTTTGATATATTTTTTCCAAGCATCCATAGCTTGTTCGAAATCACTTGTTTTAGGCTTTTAGCCATAGCAGCAAGGCAATGAACTATTTGATAAAATGCTTTGGTAGACATGTAAGAAAAATGTGGTAGCATAGACAAGGCAGTGAAATATTTGAATAAATTCCTCAAAGAAATGTGGTCTCATGGAATGCCATGACAAGCAAATGCACTTGGCAGTTGCTCCTAAATTTTTTTGTGTGTAAAATCTCCCATCAAGTTGTGAGATACTTGCAATGTACTATAGATAGAGTTACTTTGTATATTACTTCAATCTTGGTGAGATTTATAATGAATTAAAGGATTAAGTGAACTTCTTGGGAAGGATTAATGTGTATATATTTAATTTATTTTAGGACTAAATAATGAGGTCATCTGTATATCTCTTTGTATATTGGCCAAAATCAAGCTTCCCATCACAAAATCACTTTTTGTATCTCTTAAGATCTAGCTAGCCCACCACTAACCTTGGGTTGCCTTTTGATGCCCCATCAAAATTTAATTTAACACCTATTGAGAGAACCTTCCACTTTTCATTTCTAGTATTATTATGAGCTATTATCTCATGAATGAGAACTATTATAAGAGGTTAAACAATACCTTATTCAAGATTAAAAGGAAAACCCCTGAACTTCAAACATATCAATTTCTAACAACCAAAATAAGCATAAAGAGGGATTCAACATGCTTGATTTTTGAGGCCATTAAGATTGATAATTGAACCCAAATCCACTTGATACTTCCTCAATGTTATTGCTAACAATAACACAAAACTTAGTCAATGGCCAAGTAGTCTCTTCTCTCTTTACAAGGTTGTTACAAATTATCAAGAAAATTTGATAGGGGAAACAATAATGTTTTCCAGCTTTGTGCCCTTTCCTTTTTGACAATCTTCCCTTCATCATCTTTACAAACCCCTAATACATATTTAAACAACTATTAAGATTCCAAATCAATGAACTAAAGGCTATAATGATGCTTGAAGTGAGCTCTAGATTTGTTAACAATCCCTTTCTTGAGAGATGTATGGTTATGCATTTTCTACTATCTATTTTATATATTCCTATGTTTCCTTGTTAACTGATGTGTGACTCCTCATCTCTTGATGAGTTGTTTTCGGGTGCTCACCATGTTGAAAAGTGTCTTGTCATGAAATGACTCCAAAATCTGTGCCAAATGGTTGATTGCATGGATTTAGATGTTGCACAATGTTTTGAAAGGTTGTGTAGGGTTTTGTGTTGTATTTTGGACTATGTGCCTTGTGTGCATAGATGTAAATATTTCATAGAACTCAAACATAGTTGTTTGTGTAGTTATGCGGAATGATCATTGGAATTGTATGAATGACACATGATGCGAAGGGTTGTGCAAGAGTTGTACGATGTTTTTGAAGTTGCATGGCATGGTTCCTAGTGTTGCATGGATGGTTCATGGAGTGAGAAGTTGTGCTTGGCTATATGACACGGTTCCAAGCATTGTGAAACTTGTGCATGGAGCAAGGAGTTGTTTATAGAGTTGAGTACTGTAGGGCAAGTTATTGAGGCTAGCGTGCGGGCTTGTGTTCTAGTGTACAAATCAAAGTCACCAATAGTGAGTTTTAATCCTAGTCACAATCATAATTATCAATTGTTGAATATTAGGCTAACCATAATGTCAATCTTGTTTGACTTAAAAAAAAGCCACAATAAGGCCATTATGGCTTATAAATGTAGTCACATCCATGTGAAGACCAAATACCATATACACCAATATATTAAATCCAAATTAATCAAATGAACTTCAGATTGTCAAATCCATAGAAGCATAATTTACAAAAAATCCTGATTAATCATGATTTTTAAAAAACTGGTAGGCTGGATGATTTTTTCATAAAATCATTGACCTTTTTCTCAATGCTTTTTCCCCATTTCAAACTACAAAATCACCAAAAAATGCGTTTAAAACCTACAAAAAAATGCAAATAAAATCATGCTGATTTTTAATGCAAAAAAAAGCATGAGACCATAGCTTGTTGCTTACTATTATGATTTGATAGTTTTTTTCCAAGCATCCATAGCTTGTTTGAAAGCACCTATTTGAGGATTTTAGTGATAGCAGCAAGGCAGTGAATTGTTTGATAAAGTGCTTTGGTAGACATGTATGAAAAATGTGGTAGCATAGACAAGTCACAAGGTAGTGAACTGTTTGAAAAAATGCCTCAAAGAAATGTGGTCTCATGGATTGTCATGGAATTCCATTTCTATGAGACCACATTTCTTTGAGGCATTTTTTCAAACAGTTCAATGCCTTGTCTATGCTATCGCTTACTATTATTCTTTGCTAGATTTTTCCAAGCATCCATAGCTTGTTCAAAAGCACCTGTTTTAGGCTTTTAGCCTTAGTAGCAAGGCAATGAAATGTTTGATAAAATGCTTTGGTAGACATGTATGAAAAATGTGGTAGCATAGACAAGGCAATGAACTGTTTGAAAAAATAAATTGTCATGGCATTCCATCACCATAAGACCACATTTATTTGAGGCATTTTTTCAAACAATTCACTACCTTGTCTATGTTGTTGCTTACTATTATGCTTTGATAGATTTTTTCCAAGCATCAATAGCTTGTTTAAAAGCACCTATTTTAGGATTTTAGCTATAGCAGCACGACAATGAATTGTTTGATAAAATGCTTTGGTAGACATATATGAAAAATGTGGTAGCATAGACAAGGCAGTGAACTGTTTGAATAAATGCCTCAAAGAAATGTGGTCTCATAGAATTCCATGACAAGAAAATGCTTCTATTCTCTAGTAAGCAACATTAAAAGCATATTTCTCTTTATTCTAACTCTAGAGGACAAATGGTGACTTTTCTTAGGCTCAACATTTGTCAAACATCCATCATTAGTTTTTAAAATTTTGAATATTGTGTGATTTTTTTGTCTTGAATACTATAGTTAAGAATTAATATTTCTAGGTGATGTTATAGTGAACACAAAATTGTAATATTTTAGCCATAGTAAACCGATTGTTCTATTTGTTTCTCCTCATGCAAGATTCTTGCAGGTCTTTATTCTAGAAGTGTATGCATTTGGAATTACCAGTCACAGGTAGTGGCTATTTCTAGGTTATATTAGTTGTGGAGTAGTTTGGTTGTTTTCTTTGCATTATTATTTTCACTTTTTTTATTTCTTATCTACTTTTAACCAAATTTAAAATGTACTCTGTCCTATTTATTGTCCAATTTAGTTTAGTCATCACTGCAATAATTATGAAACTTAACTGTACCAAAACTTAATCATTTTTTCTTTGTAATTGAAAAAATATATAGATGAAAACACCTACAGTATGATGCAAGAGCAGCTACTAGGATCCACAAACCAATAAGGGTACATCTGACCCAAACACAATTTGGAGAAGATCAAATTAAACAAGCAACAAAATTCTTCTATCTTTTCATCAATTTATCTTCAATCTCATTTCCTACAAAAAAGCATCAGATCACCAAAATTATCACTTAACCATTATCAGACTCTAAAAAACACAGAACTATTCACCACCTTCACTATTCGTTCTCTCACCCTTCAATACAACTCGCTTCCCATGGCAAAATAGCAACAAATCATACAAAATCATTTCTAAAATTTGGTCAGACTTTCAAGACACTTAATACATCATGTTTCAAATTGAGAAAAAAACCAATAACTCACTTGCCAAGCATTGAACCATCAGTTCCCTATTCTTTGCAGTCAAACACCAATTCTTGCACATTGAAATCACATTGCAAATCATCAAAACAACATATTATGTCCCCCAAACTTTTTTCAAGCATGTAAACACTTTTACCAACATCGCATAGACTATTTCAAACTAATATCCCTCACTTACATTACTGTCCCAACATAAATTCAATTTCTAGTATTACAAAGGACACTTTTCTAGTAGTATTGCAAAACAACCAAATTGGGTATACCATCTGTATACACATAAAAATGGTCTGGAGCACAAATTAATTAAATACTTGTTATTTAATTAATAAATCCTAATTCTTCTACTAATATAAATATTTTTCTAAAAAAAATTATATGGTTCATTACCTTAATTCCTCTTTTTCAAAAATCACTTTCCACTTAAATTAATTAAATGCACAAAATAAATAATTTTTTATTTAATTAATTTCCCTCTTCCATTTAAATTTGAATTTTTAATTCAAACTGGCACATGTATCCATATTTTTCTAACTTCTTTCCAACTCACCTACCACCTCACCATGTGTCACATGAAATTGAATTTTTCTAATTTGTAAAATGAGAATTTTCATCAACAACTTGCAACAAATTTGAAACCACCTTAGACACATGGCTTCTTCTTTCCTCTGATTCTCTTCAACACTTGGCAAGGTGTTCTCTTGAAGGGAACCACCTCCATGATTCTCTCCAACCTCTTTGTGCTCAACCGCTGATGCCTTAGGATCACAATCTCGACCGTTCATCACTAACACATCATCTCAATCTTGGAAAAATCTATAAATAGAGGGCATTTCTACAAATTTTCATATAGATTTGGATTACAAGCTTATGCTGCATAAATCTTAGTGCAATTTGAGATAATTGTGAGAGCATTGTATTTAGTGTTTAGCATTTTAGTTTATTTAGTGTTATTATGGAAATTTCAATTTTAGTATCTTATTTATTGCATCTTTTATACAGTATTACCATTAGATTTGCATTATCAATTTTAGCATCATTTGAGCATATCATTATTCCATCATAGATCATTCAACATTTAAGCATCAAAAATACAAAAATATATTGATGTAGGAATGTAGTTTGCATTACAAAATATCTTCTCATTTCTTAGGTTGTCATCTCTGTAGATTCATGTGCAACATTTAATAGATCTGAGAGCATGAATTTTGAAGGTCCTTAAGACTAGAGAACCATGGAATGATTTGAAAGGATAGTAGTAGCAATTTAATTCTATTATTTCTATTTCTTTTATGTAATACATTACATGGATGTGTGTGTGTTTAGTTTTATTAACTAATTACTCTCATTGGCACATTTTAAAACCACACATAAATTGGCACCCATAGTGGGGCATCACCCCATCTCTAATTTTTTTTCTGTTGAGTTATTCTTCATAGGTTCCATGGAAAATTCTGAAATAGCGCATCCAAATTTTTCTTTGACACATCTAGAAATTTATTGACACATTGAGTTCCTATTTTGACGCATCTGGTGGTTCTTTTGGTGCATTTGACTTCTGTTTCGATGCATTGGGTTACTATTTTGGTGCATCCAGTTGTTCTTTTAGTGCATCAGGGAGTTTTAATTTTTATTTGTGCTTTTCCAGTTTAGTGCATTCAGTCTATCGTTTAGCGCATTCAGTCTATCATTTAGCGCATTTGGTCTCTCTTTTAGCACATTAAGTAGTTTAGTGCATATAGTCTGAGTTTTAGCACATTTGGTTACTGTAATGGCACATCTGGTTTTTAGGGTAAATTTTTCAGATTCCAAAAACTAATATGTGCTTTTCTATTTTTTGGGAATCTCGTACAAAGTCAGAGACTTTTTTGAAACAAATAAAGAACACTGTCAAAGAAAAATAGACTGAAATTTCTAAGAATTGGTTGCAAGGTTGAATCTATTTGTCATTTCCTTTGGTTAAGTTAGGAATTTAGCATAATTACGAGGGATAAATTTACACCATGCTTGCTATGTTTGGAATGGTAAGCGTGTATGATCTCCCCTTAACTAGGTGATCAAAAATCCATACCCATTCATTTTCAACCTTAGAGGGCCTACCTTCCTGCTTCGAAAGGAGGGAATGAATCAACTGAGAACACACTAAATCCAAGTGATTTCCACCCAAGATATAAATGTGGGTACTCCAAGAAAGTTCAAGTATCATGAGGATTGCTCTGACAAGAAGGACAACAATGATCTCTTTCCGTATGGATGATCCCCCATGAATGAAATTCCCCTACTAAAACCCCTTTGTTGTAGTAAGCCAAACATTACCCTTATCTATTCTTTGGTGGAGCAACGGTCATTGCGAAGACATCCACATTCTTGTAATTCTTAGTAGAGGTGAAAAAATTTTCATGGAAGATTCATGAGATTTTGAAGCTTGGTTGACCCGAGAAGTGAGTGCAATGTAAGGGGGAGCTTGTGTGGCTAAGCTTCTAAATCACCCGCTAAGAATAAGTGCGGTTAGAGTAAAATCCATGTGGTATCCAAAAGAATATTGTCTTACATAACCTAGGATTGTGCTTGTTTGATGTGTCTTTACCAATGTGTTTTTAAACAAATATCCAAGCAAACATCACACAAACATGTTCAACTATTGATTCAGAAGAAAATCCAAACCAAATAATCCAACATTCACTACTAAAACTAGAAAAATCTTTCAAACTATCAAAAACTAGAAAGTATTTTCCAGATCGTCGCATCCATCTATTATTCTGGCACATACCTTGCATATTTTAGCACATCCATTGACTGCCCCAACACATCCCAACCATAATTTAGCACATACATTCTCTGGTTTGGCACATATGTCCATTGAGACCCTTTTGGCACATCCATTTAGTGTTCCAGCACATGCATACCATTCCCTAGCACATTCATACTATTATCTGGCACCTCCGACCCTTTTTATAGTGCATCTATACCATCCCATAGTGCATCCAACTTTTAGCGCATATGGCCACTATTTTAGCGCATCCGATAAATTTGCAAACATAAAGCTAAATTTGACCTCCCATCTTCCAATTGACACCCAATTTGGGGATTGCTTCTCAAACAACATTCCTTCCTCATCCCAAAATTGCTTTTAACTTGTTGAAAATAGCATTCTCAAGTGAAAATCTCTCAACAAAACTTTGATTAAACATTCCAAAAGTGTCTCATCATCACACCTACTTTCTGATTTATCAACTGAGTTTCCCCCATCAGGATTTATCATCCTTTATTAGGATTCATCATCCTTCATCTCAAAACAAGTGTTGCTAAATCAAATTTTAACCTTAGTGTTTGGCACTACCCAAAACTTTGATCAAATTTTAGAAAATCTCCATCACTTGTATGCCCATTTTAACTAGATTTCAAAAGCAAAAACTTTAGCAAAAAGAAATCAAAAACCAAAACACCATGGTTGAAAGAGAGGAAAAGCCTTTTTTCGGAATTCATCAAGATGAGGTAGAAGAAATAATAGATGAAACCATAGAACAAATGCAACAAGACCCAAATTTTCATAAATTCATGGAGAGGATCTTTGAAAAAGACGGTGAGAAATACCTTTTGATGCTAGCAAACAAAGGAGTCAAATTACCCAATGATTTTGATATCACAAAATTACAAAAAACTCGTAAGAGGATAGAAACTGAAATACCAACTGAAACAAAAAATGAAGCAAGGAGCAATGATCCCATGGCTACCTTAACACAACAAATAAAAAACCTCCAACAAAAAATACAAAAAATGCAAACTGGAACCACTAAGAGGTACTCATTACATGATATATGCCACTACCCTTTTGATCCATGTGTCAACATGATACCATTCCCCAAAAATTGTGAATTCCCCAGATTTGACAAATACAATGGAAAGAAAAATCCCATCAATTATGTAAGGGAATTTAGAATTATGAGCCTTGAATTTTCCCATGAAGACACTTACTTAATGAGATTATTCCCATGCATTTTGGGAGGGAAATCTATGCAATGGTTCTCGCAATTACCTCTAGGGATCAAATCTTTTGAGGAATTAGTCAACAAGTTTATCACCCAATACTCATATAATATTCAACATGAAATCACAATGAAGGACCTTTGCAATGTCAAACAAAAGAAAGGGGAATAATTTCTAGTATTTTTACAAAGGTGGAGAAGGTTATTCTCAAGGTATCCCCGTCCCATACCAGAAAAAGAAAAGACGGAAGTATTCATTGAAAACTTAAATGATGACATGACTTATAGGCTTGAATTACAATGTCCTCCAAATTTTGAAAAATTATTTGAAAATGGTATCAAAATTGAGGAAGCCTTGGTCAAGAGGGACATTTTGAAAATTTACAACAAAAACAACTCAACCAATTCCTCCAACAATGACAAACCAAAGTTTTAGAAAAAATACAAGAACAATGGCAATGATAATTCAGCTGAAAGACATAATGCCAAACTGGTTTTCAATCTATCAGGAGTCACAACCAAGACCAATCCAACCCCTAATCAAAACAACACCAACTAGAACATGAATCGGAATAAAAATAAGAATAATAACCAAAATAGCCCTACACCTAAACTACCATACTAAACATCGAACAACCGTAGAAAGTTTACACCTTTGGGTCAATCATATGAATCTGCATTGAAATAAATTCTAGCAGAAAATCTCATTACCCTACTCGATACTCGAGGGTTTGAACCCAAATTAAAATCATCATGGTGGAACGAGACCCACTTTTGTGAATTTCATTGATGCAAAGGTCACCTAACCAATAGTTGCATGCAATTAAAAGACAAGATACAAGACTTGATTGACAATAAGGTCATAAAAATTGAAGAACCCCAAGCAAACACTGATCATGGGGTGTTCAAAAATCCCTTGCCAAATTATGATAAAGGGGAATATTCTAACACGAACGACAAAGGAAAAGGTGTGAACAATGTTTATGATGGCACCATCTATCATATTTCAGCCATTGAAGATCACACAAATGACATTGAAATCAATAACACACCAGACCTTGTTGCAACCAACCATCCAATCAATGATGCCAACATTCCCTCTAGTCAAGTCCATAATACCCAACAGGACATGGTTGCAACAAATAATCAAATTAATACCATTAAGATCAAAGGAAAACAAGACAGTGTACCCATAAACGTGATCACAAGGGCATAAACCAAATATGTTTTAAAAGGAAACACTTCTAAAACACTTGATGCCCCATCTCATAAATATAACATTGTTGATCAGCTCCAAAAAAATCCCACACAAATATCAATATTGGAGCTCCGTAAAATCTCACCCGCCCACAAGGAGATCTTGGAAAAGGCCCTAGTTGATACAACAATACCAAATAATTTGGAAGTATGCACTTTCCAAGCCATGGTGGGACATATAGTTGTGCCTCATTGCTTATCCTTTTCAAAGAATGATGGTGTATCTCTTGCCCATCCTCATAACACAACGCTCCATATTGAGGTCCTAATCCATAAAAGTCATGTCAAGTGTGTCCTAATAGATGGATTCGGTCTTAATATTTGTACTTTAAAGCTTGTTTGTGCACTAGGGTTCTCTGAAAATGAAATAGATGCAAGGACAAAGATCACCATTAAGGCTTATGATGATGATGAAAGATCTTCAAAGGGGTTGATTATATTGCCAATTCAAGTGGATCTGATTCAAAAAGATGTGGTTTGCCAAGTTTTGGATAAATATTTGACATATAATATAATCTTGGGTCATCTTTGGATCCATGAGATGTAGGCCGCCCCTTCAACATACCACTAGTGTCTGAAATTTCCTTGCAATGGGCAAGAGATTACCATTCCTGTCGATTCTAATACTCCTCAACATTGCAATACCTTCAAGGCCGTCCAAGATGTATTTGTACCTCACAACCACGAAGCTCCTGATTCCACATCCGATATCCCTAGTAATTCAAGTTCTTCGTCCAAACAACCAGAGAAAGAGGAGAAAGCCACCCCTCTTGCATCAAGCAACCCTGAAGTCCAGCTTAACACTTTGGCTAAAAAATTTGAGAAGAAATTCCAAGTCAAAGACAAAGGCAAAGGTGAATACTCCATTGAACAATCCCTTTGCCTCTCATAGTTAAATTCACCAAAATCCTATGGTCAACCATCAACCTCATCACAATCATCCTCATAATTGGTCACACTTTTTGATGGTCGATTCATAAAAGTAAGCACTCAAGCTGAAGAATCTGATGACAAGGATATTCTAAATTGGCTCTACAAGGATGAAATGGATTCTCAAGCAACAATGGCTAATTTCCAAACCACTCAATATGGTAGAGGATTCTCAATCTTGGAAAAAATGGGATATGATGGACAAGGGCCTATTGGAAAAAGGAAAGAAGGTATTGTGGAACCCATCTAGACCATTATAACAAATCCAAAAGACAAGATAGGGTTGGGCTATAAAGAGCATCAAAAGGATGAGGGTGAATCCACAATAGTGGTTTACAATTCAAGTGAGGAAGGAAAACTCACAAAAAATGACCCCAAAACAAAAAAATGATTTTAGGGGTTTGTACGAACTTACTAGTTCGACCAAACCAATAAGGGGTTCATTCGAACTAGGGTTCGACCGAACCCCTTTGAATCTTGGTTGCCAAAAAAAATTAAAAAATGCATAGGAAAGGGGTTCAAGCAAACCTCTTTGAAGGGGTTCGCTCGAAACCATATGGGTTCGTATGAACCCCCCTTATCCCTCATCCCCCATCTAAGACACAAAAAAATTCCTAAATTTTGGCACTTCGGAGCTCGGGTTTTGGATTAAAATGGAGGAATCTTCACAAACCCAACTAGAATTAGGTAGTCCTTAGAACAAGCTATCCAATGAATATAATGTTAATATGTTTTGCTTTTATTATGTATGTGTTTTTTTAGTTTTATTAAACATAGGTTTTTGACCGAAAATCAAGCTCTTTGTTTTGCACATGGGAAAAAATAGCAGATTATAAAAATAATTTAAAAAATAATATGTTCATGCTGGGTATTGATGTCCTTGATCCATTAAAAAATAAATTTGAATTTCGATACATACCGAAAAAGTTATGTTGTATACAACCTGCCTATGTCTGAATTGAAATTGATTTGACTTCAAAACTTGATTAAGGAAAAAATATTCAATAAAAAACTATGAAACCAAATGAAAGTGCTAAATGTCATAGTTACAAATCTAAATTTGAAAAAATTAGAATTTTATCCTTCATACAAAAAAAGTTATGTTGTATACAGTGAGTGTCACTTTTTAAAAATGTTGTTTTTTGAAAAAAACCAGTTTTCGTGGGAGATAGAAAATGAAGTGCAACCTGATTCCAAAAAATTTGAAAAAAATATTTTTAGAGTCTACAGACAAAATTTGACGAGACTCTAGTTTGCATCATCTTCAAATTCCTCACGGTTTAGCTGCTATAGGTGCCCGAATGTGAAGATTTAGTTAAAAATAATAATTTCAGTGTCTAGTTTGGCCAAAAATTGTAAACCACTATTGTGGGATCACCCATGAAGAAACAAAAGAGGACCTAAAACATAATTTTGTTGAATGGATACTGCAACTGCAAGCCAGTGATCACTACAAAACTGATTCCAATGAATATGAGTGGGATTGACTATCAGAAGAGACCTGTCATGATAAGGACATTGATGTAATACACAAGTAAACTCCCACACTCGAGGAGGGACAAAGCTCAGTGTTAAGACTACTTGAATTAGAATCACAAAATATTTATGGCTTGAGTGAAGACGATCAAACTCCTAGTGAGACGAATCACTCATAAGAGAATAACATCATAGACCTCAATCTCACCATAGTTATGTTTGATGATGATGTCGCCATTAGGACCTTTACGTCCTCTGACCTAAACCCATCAAACGATCCCCTACCATTGGTTCACCCTGAACTCATAGATTGGGACCAAACTAAGCCTATTGATATCCCAAAATTTTCAAACGATGATGCTATCGTGAAATTTCTTTGTGCCAACAATGAAATAGACTCCACCATTGAAATACGTAATGAAGATCCCAAACAAGGGAATGCCAAATTTCGTAGCTGCAAAATGAGTAAAACAAAAGAAAGGTCTGATGGTGAAAAGCATTTTATGGTAGTATCAAATCAAGAAATAGTAAAAATAAAGATCACATCCGATAGTAAAAACCTCTCTGAGGCACCAAAGGATGGTAAATTTGACACTCTTCCAGAACATTTCCAAGAGAGATCCAAAGTTATGATTGAGCCAACATAGTCAATCAATATCGACAATGTAGAAATAGTGAAAAATCTCCATCTAGCAGAATGATTGACAGAACAAGAGAAGCCTAGCTTTGTCAAGTTCTTTGAGGAACGGAAAATCAACTTCGCTTGGTCATATGCTGACATGCCTGGGATAGACCCAGATCTCATCATGCACCACCTATCCCTCCCTCGAGGAGTTAAACCAGTCAAGCAAAAGTTGAGAAAAATGCATCCTCATATTGCCTTATTGGTGAAGGTGGAACTGAAGAAATTGTTG
Source organism: Sequoiadendron giganteum (assembly GCA_007115665.2). NCBI lineage: Eukaryota > Viridiplantae > Streptophyta > Pinopsida > Cupressales > Cupressaceae > Sequoiadendron > Sequoiadendron giganteum. The sequence goes on along the minus strand of CM021102.1, from coordinate 440,439,397 downwards.
GACGTAGGATTCATTAGACCCATTGATTATGCTAAATGGATATCCAAGATTCTACCCATTTCAAATCCTGATGAAAGAATAAGAATTTGTACAGACTTCAGAGATCTCAACAAGGATTTCTTGAAAGATGATTTCCCCTTGCCAAACATTGATATCATTGTAGACTTAACAATAGGTCATGGCATGTTGTCACTCATGGATGGATTTTTCTGGGTATAACCAAATTAAGATAGCACCTGAGGACTAGGATAAGACAACTTTCACTTTCCCATGGGGTACCTTTTGTTGGAATGTTATGCCCTTCGGATTGAAGAATGCAAGAGCCACATATTAGAGATCCATGACAACGATCTTCCACGACATGATGCGTACCTTTATGGAAGATTATGTAGATGACTCATTGGCCAAATCTTACACTAGAGAAGGACACGTGGAGATACTAGACAAAATCTTCACCCGACTAGAGAAATTCAATGTCTGCCTGAATCCAAAGAAATGTGTGTTCGGGGTAACATCCACAAAGATGTTGGGATACATAATGTCAAAAAAAGGTATTGAGGTGGACCCTACAAAAGTAAAATCCATCATGGAAATGCCACCTCCAAAGGATATCAGTTAGTTAAGATCCCTTCAAGGCAGATTTCAGTTAATCAGAAAATTCATATCACAACTGGCCGATAAGACCCATCCCTTTACGCACCTGCTACATAAGAATGTTTCCTTTCGATGGGACAAGAAATATGAGGCAACCTTAAATCAACTAAAGCAATACCTAATGAGTCCACCTGTCCTAGCACCAACAACAAAAGGAAAACCTCTCCTATTGTACATAACCACAACTGATCAATCATTGGGAGTTTTATTAGCACAAGAAGATTCAATAGGAAAAGAAAGAGAAATCTATTACATTAGTAGAACTCTAAATGGTCATGAAATCAACTATACATCCTTTGATAAATCATATCTATTAGTAGTGTTTTCTATGCAACAATTGTGATACTATATGTTGACTCACACAATCAAAATCATAGCTAAGATCGATCCTCTGAAATATCTCCTTAGAAAAGAAAATCTGACAAGAAGGCTAGCCAAGTGGGTGATGTTACTCAATGAATTTGACATCCAATATGTCATCAGGAAAGCAATCAAAGGGAAAGTCATTGCTGAACAACTAGCTGAGGTACCGATTCATGATGATTATCTCTTCCATGTTGAATTTCTGAATGTAGATGTCCTAAATATCACAACACAACAATGGGTATTGTGTTTTGATGGCTCATATACTCAACACAGATTAGGAGTGAGAATTATATTCATCACTCCCCTAGG
>CM021102.1:440414213-440434220 GCA_007115665.2 Sequoiadendron giganteum | reverse complement strand
TCACATAGCACATAAATAAATGCATCCATCATAAGAATCCATAACAAAAGCATAAACAACATATAGATCACTAAAATCACTGTTGCATATCATATAACCTCAAAATAAGACTATCAAAGTGTACAATGATGTCAAGAAATGAGAGATGATACAAAAATGTGGTAAAACTAGGTCTCTGAATCAAAATAAAATATGTCAAATGTAACCGCAGAATCTTGTGGTACTGGACCCGGAGGTCGCGAGTCTCTGCCCAACACCTCCTGCCCCTAATGGCCCTGCTCCAAGACCTCTTCCTGGTAGGCCTCCTGGGAGTGGCTACATGATCCCCTTGCTGGTGGTCCAATACTGAGAGTGACCAGATCTAGAACAAGCGTAGCTAATTCTCTGCTCAGTTGGCATGGCCTCGTAGGATCTGCCCCTGTAATACTTCGCCTCCTTGGTAGACTCTCGAAGCTCTCTGACCAAATCACTTGTCCCGGCACCCTCGACTGCTATCTGAATCCTACCAACCACTACTACTGCCTGCTCTCCCTTCTATTGGGTGACATATCTCTCTGTTGTGAGGGTGGCTACCTATGCCTATAGTTGTACCATATGTGCTTGTACCTATAGCTACATGGGTGCCTATTCCTGTAACAGATCTTGCGACTGAGCCTGCAATTGCTTGCCTGAGCCTGAGCTAACTATGCATGCAATGCCTATATCTATGTTTGCTGCATCTGGGAGGGCATCCTCAGTACAACTGGTCGCTATTTGGCAGGTGCTGACCTCCTCCTCTTGGGGACGACCCCAATATATGGCATGTCTCTCCCTCCCCCGCCACCATCTCCCCCTACGTCTCCCCCATCATCTCCCTCCTCCTCGGCCTTCTCCTCCTCTCCTCCACTCCCCCTCCGCTACACTGCTTGTCCTGCCCTCCTCCGAACCTCCAAAATGGGTGCAAGTTCATTGGGATTTAAGATCCATGGAAATCGATGCATATAGAAATACTTGGCATAATCTACTGTCATCTGTGCATCAATGATCTCAAGATGGTACTGCCACAATACTGGTTGCAAACCGTAATACTCTGTACACACGACATCATAATCTAGTTCAGGCCCTCACTCTGGAATTTCCTGCCTCCATCTGGAATAATGTGCCACTCCCTGTGGCATACCCTGTACTCTATCTTACTGCCTATATACTCAGCCAAAAATGAATCTCTCAATAATATATGGTGTCCTACCAATCAGGTATCTGAAATAAAATACATATGGCATCTTTGTATCATCCTCTGCCCATACCTCACAATCAAGATATGACCGCCATATGACTGTGTCCAAGTCATCAATGACCCTCCACCAATACTATAACTTTTCTAGCTTATGTTGGACAAGTGGCCCTATATAACCAAAAATGTAGGGTCTCCCTGCTAGTCGAGTCATCCCTCCAACTGACCGTGTAACCGTTATATGCTCCTAGGCCCAGAGCTATAATAATGTTCACCCCACTGCAAGACTGCTAGCCTGGAGATATAAAACCCGATGAAGATCATGGTACAGGTGTGCAAGCATGCACAAACCCCATGCATATTTGGTCCCATGGGAAATCATGCCCTTTAACACCTGACCCCAACCAACTGAAAATCCCTTCGACCTATGATTGGGGCAAAGAAAACCACCAATGAATCCTGCTAAAACACACGATAAGGGCTGATGAGTCGTGATCAACTCCCGCCAAGAAATCTCGTATCCATCGAGTTGATCATCATGGAAATTTTTTCAAATGGAATTAATCCCCCCTACTCCTCATGACCATACACCACTAGGTCACCCACAACTAGTATCCTCAAATTATGATAGATGTCCTCTAGTATAATTGTAATCTCAATGTAGACATTGAAAAATATCATATCCACGATCAACATTTTTCTTTAGTTATCATCCTCTAATAATTAAATAATTTTAATTATTTAATTATTCCTAATCATATTCCTTTATTAATTAAATAATTTTTAATTATTTAATTAATTCACTTTCTAATCTCTATTCTCCCCTGATCAATTAAAATAAATTAATTGCATCACTAATACCCCCTTACTTCAATAATTAAATAAATCATTATTTATTTAATTATTTATCTTTCATCACCTATCTGTAGTCTGATAATAATTATTATTTGACCTTTTATTCTTCTATAATTAAATAATTGATGAAACTATTTAATTATTTTTAATTCTTCTCTTTTAAATAATTGATCCAATCCAATTATCCATGTCTAATTTCTATATCCTCTTTTAATTAAATTTATGGATTTAATTAAGTATCCTTTTTCATTTCCTCCAAATAAATAATTTGAAAAATAAATTATTTATTTGCCACCTATCTTTCTCCTCCATTTTTGAATAAATAATTTAAAATAAATTATTTATCCCTCCATTTTGGTCAAAGATCCCCTATCATTATTTCATTTCATAGCATGCATGTCTTGCATGTGTGTCATAGTCATCAGGCGTCATATCTTTTCCATGCATGGCATATTTTGGTTGCATCAATTTTCAACAGTAGATCTTGACATATTTCTAGAAACTTGATCTTGGCCATCCATTTTTTAACCTCCCTCTCATGAATCCTCATTTGTTGATCTTAGAATATTTCTAGAAGATCAATCTCGTTCGTCCATTCAAATGGTTTTCTATAAAAGAAACCTTTCTCCTCCATTTTCAACTTAACAATCATTGTCTCTAAATTTCTACTTACAATTTGTAGGTGTTTGCACAAGTCTACTTAAAAATCTAAGGGAAAAGTTGCATAAGGAGAAATAGGAGAGCAAGAGAAATCATTCAAGATCAAGCATGGGGAGTATTATTATTTTATGTTTTCATTTTACTTATGCTTTCATTGTATTCTCTTGTTTAGATTGGGATTTTAGCTGAGATTGATGTTGGCTGTCACTTTATCTATGCTATTTGATTTTTCCCATCTTACATTGGTGAACCCGATGTGAATCTTACAATTTTGCAAAAAATATTTTTTTTTCTTGTTTGTTTTGTTGTTTTACAGGTTATAGCCAAGAATTTTCATAAAATCACTTCATATTATTTCGATTTCAGAAAAAGGGGTGCATGAAATTGTAAAAAACTATCATCTGGGTTTTGTAGGCCTCATTTTTAAAATTGTGTTTAAGTTATCACTATTTTAGTTTGTTATTTTTATGCAAGTTTTTTTTGGTTTACTGATTTTCTGTTTGCAACATGTGGCTTTGGAGCGGGGCTCCCAAAAAAATTGCTTCTTTTGAAGCAAGAAAAAAATTGAGCTCTTAGTTTTTAATTTTCTTTAAGTTCTTTTCTTAGTTTAGTTTAGTCTCTTCATTTTCTAGTTTAATTATTTGCTGACTTCTAAGTTTTATTTTGGTTTTAAATCTCTAGTGCTAACTTAGTTTTTGCAGCTTTCTCGTTGGTCCAAGATCATTTTGTGAAACTACTAACGAGTGGTTTTGTAGGTTTGAATGTCCAAGGATTATATTTTGAAACCACTTTGTTTTTAAAATTAGATAACACTTTGTTTGGTGCTCTAAAATGAACGATTGTATTTCTCACATAGATTAAATTAGAGGGTAAATGAACACCATGTCTTAGTGTTTGAGGGTGTTAGGTATTATGCTCTCACCTTGTGCAAACTTGGTGATCAGAAAGCCAAACCCATCCATTTTTTTGTTCACCCATTAGAAGGGCCTTCCTTGGTGGGAAAAATTACTCACCCCAAGGGACGACCCTAAGCAGTAACGGGCTAAAGCCAAGTCCTTTCGAACTGCTATAGAAATTTGTGATTGCAAGGAAATTTTGTAATCAACGAGATGTGGTACGTGATAGCTCTCCAATAGTATCTTTATGATATGTAACCCCTTGTTCTAAGGGTAGGGAGACCTCCTAAGGGATTTTATCATAGTACCCCTTAAACCAGATGCCCTTACTAGACACCTCTTGTTTGTAGCAGCCAAAATCCTTCTATTTGCTGGTGCAGGAGGTCGAACCTCCAAAGTTGTCCCAAATACTCACGATTCTTACTAGAGATGAAGAGTTCACCATGGGAGATTCATGAGAACTCAAAGCTTGGTTGACCCAAGAAGTGAGTGTCATGTTGGGGGAGCTAGTGTGGCCAATCTTCTAAGTCATCCGCTAAGAATAAGCACAACTATTTAATCCAAGTGGGAATTCAGTGAGTATTTCCCTTTCCAACCTTAGGATTGGGCTTGTCTTCTTTAAAAATCAAATGTTTTTAAATTAAAGCAGTCCTCAAACAAAGTTCTTGATACTATTTGTTGTGTTTTCCAAGATAAATTTCATCAAAATCAATAAAAAATCCACTCAAAACCAGTCCAAAACATCAAATTTGCAAAATAACTCTTTGTGATCCACAACTTCTTGAAATAAAACCACAAAAGGGTGATCACCAAAGTTTCAAAAATCATTGTCCAAAATTGGTCCAACTCATCTTGACTGTGATCTTGATTTCCAAACCAGAGACCTGCAAGTTTTTCCAACCCATTCTAAGCATCCCCATTAGGAAAAAATTGCATCATAGGGTGCATCCCTTCATTCTTTTCATTACACAATTTGGAATTTCACCCTTAAGTTGCATTTAGTTCATCAAATTTTGAACATAGGGAGACCTTTGAGCTTTTGAAAAATTTGGGTTACACATTCTATTTGTCATTATCATTGTCTTGTCATTTATCACTTTGTCAAGTTTGATCTTGGTCTTGTGTCGTAGTCTTGGTTGTTCTCTTATGGTCAATGACATTTGGATTTTGTTGCCTTGGATCCACATTAGCTTTATTGCCACCCTTAGTTTGAAATTCCTTCACATTACTATCATTTAGACTCATATTACCTAGATTGCACTTTGCATCCTTATGTCTCAAAAACATAAAAACATAGTTTCATTTCACCTTAGCCTTGGTTGCATCACTACCCTTGATCATTAATTTAGCATCATTTAGTCTCCTTGTCATTATCCTTCATCATTAATTAGCCCACGTTTGATATCCTTTGCATCCATTAGTTTCATTTAGCTCCATCCTTTGGTCTTAAAGTCATCATTATCCTTGCATGATAATCTTGCATCCTCATATCCTTATAATCCAAAAAATCACAAAAACATAGCTTAGTCCCATACCATCTTGCATCATTTCACATTTAGCTTCATTTGCATGTCATATCCTTTGGTCACAAGGTCATTATTATCCTTGCATTATCACTCCACATCCCTATATTATCCCAAAAATCCCCTCCTCAAAAAAAATAAAAAATCCTTTGGTCATCATCATCCTTGCATATCATATCCTTTGGTCATAGGGTCATTATCATTCCACTATTCCTTAATCTTGGTCTTAGGTACATTGGCACTTTTCATCCTTATATCCTTGAAAATCACAAAAAAATAGCATAGTTTCATATCCATTTTGCATTGGCGCCTTGCATTGTCATCCAAAGGTCACAAGTTTTGTATGTTCCTCACTAAGTTTGTCTTATCCATCCTAATCCAAATTCATGACCATGTCTTCAATTTACCTTGATATTCTTTGTAGTCAAGTTGAATACCAATCAATCCTCAATTGTCAATACCAACCACTCACATACCCTTCTTACCAAAAATCCATAAGCTCTAGTCCTTCATCCATCTACCCTCAATATCAAGAGTCACTTGGCACAATCCATACCATTAATCACCAAAAAATATCTATTAATAATCCTTATCCTAACCTTGACAAGGGAAACCAACCTTCCACTAGTCCATTCCAATCCTCCACATCCTATCATAATCCATCATCCACTAGTCCATACCAATCCTCCATATCTTATCCTAATCCATCATCCACTAATCCATTTTTAATCACTCCATCCCAAGCTACATTTAGTCATGAAAATACATTTGGTCATGGTCTCCAAAATCACATCACATTTCCTACACCTTGGGATACATGTCTAAAAGAAAGTCCAAAGCATGACATCATAGCTTCACCTTCATGTCAAGATCGAAGTAGTCCATCCCATGACCCCATCCTTCAGTCCATCCAAGAAGTCCTTCTAGATAATCATGGCACCCAAAATGAACCTATCCTTGATCAAGATCCCATTCCCAATCATGTCATCCAAGATACACCTATTTTTGACCAAGATCCTACCATTGAACAATAAGTACAAAATGATCCTCTCATCTACCTTTATGCCATTCATGACCAAAAATTTGAAGATGATCCCATCCAAACACAAAACACCTCCATTTCCCAAAATGAGACACTTGCCTGCTTTGGACACATAGATAATCAAATGAATGCTATGGATAACATCAAAAAAGAGCATAAAGCAACTACTATTGATCAAGTCAAAGGAGAACACAAAGAAGTTGCTATAGAAAAAGTCAAATAAGAAGATACAAAATCTACCATAGATCAAATCGACATCACAAATGATCAAGAAGAAAAAAGCATGATGAATGATAAATACAAAACATCCTATCAACTAGGAGCATCCACCTTTGTCAAAGTAGGCTTTCTTGCAGAGGAGAAGATTCCAAGTAACATTTTCCACATACACAATGATGGGTTAGCATCTCATTTTCAAAATAAAAAAACACCCCATTGCAAACATCATATTTCAAAGCATGTAGTATTAAGGAAAAGGACTAGGCCTAAATGAGCAAGGTATTATAGAACCGGTACAATTTTATGCAAATCCTAGAAATCAAGGTCTTGGTTATTCTTCAATCAGAGAATCAAATGATGTTAGTGTTACCTCCTCGATATTGGGGGAAACTTTATCTGATACAAACATCAAAATGGGGGCCATGAGTAGTCCTTGTCATAAGGTTTCTGCCAACACTCCTTCCATCCATACCATAAACCGTCATTCCAACATGAATAAATTTTCCATTTGGAACAAACAAAAAGAAAATTATTACAAATTCAAAGTTCAAAATCAAATGTCAAAGGCCATTGAATCAAACAAAAATCTGAGTGGACAAATGAAGTTAAAATGGATCCCAAAGAAAAAAGGATCAAGTAAAGAAAATACTCCGAGTCCAAAATTCAATCAAAATTTGGAGCCACAATAAAAGAAGACTCCCACATATAGTAAATTTCCACCTCCTTCAAAATAGTCATCAAGCAAGACATATAAAAGTGTTGGTTCCAAACACTATCTAAATCAAAATTCTAAACTCCATCATCCACCATCTCAAGTTTGGAAAATAAAAAATGATTCATCCAAATGTCTAAATAATCCTACCACATCTACCATCATCCATCATAATCCTACATCATGCCTAAATTCTAAATTACATACCTCATGAATCCATCGTATCTTGGCAGAAACTCTTTATCATAAGGACTCAAATGAAACTCTATCACGATGTGTGTATTTCGATAAGGCCAAACCTAGTATAAAAGAGGATCAAAATGAATCGATTAGTTCTATGCAAGTGCTATGATCCTAAAAAGGCAACTACTCCATAAAGGTCACTATTGGCATATCATGACACCAGTATCTACATCAACACCATCAAAGGATTTAGAACAATCAACGATCATACAAAACATCAAGTCAATATAAAAAATCAATAAAATTGTCACCCTGATGAAAACCTGGAAAACAGGCATCTTGTGTGACATATAAATAAATAAATAAAATAGTAAAGAGAAAAAAATTCGTCCAATAGTGAAAAAAATTGTTATGGTGCTTTGGATAAGTACCATGATGAAAACTTGGAAAACAGGCATCATGTGTAAAATAAATTATCTATGTGGACCATTACACTTGGGGGCAAGTTGTCTCATCTCCCATACCATTCGCATAAAATTTATTATGACACTTCCACCTATCCATATAAGCCCTATCATTTCCATCCATTCTCCCACCTACCTTGATCTTGATAAAAAATGAGGTACAAACATACAACATGCTTTGAGAAAATTCTTGACATGTCTATCATTTGATCATACACTAACAATAAAATATCATGTCATTTCCTTCATAGGATTTATCCAAACCCATATCTTGGAGAAAATAAATTATTCCTATTAAAAATAGTCCTTGGAGATCATATCCTAATTCTTCCATACAATAATCCTCATATCTCTTATCCTTTGCCAAAATCAATCCATTATCTTTTCATACCTATTGCTGGACTTGGTTTCCCTTGTAATTGGTTTAAGGATTCTAATCCACTTATCTAAGTTCCCTCTATAATCCCATCTAGTCCTAAGGTTAGTCATTTCAAATGAAACAAGCCTAATCCATACAATCTTGCTATGCACTCTAGCGCATCATCCAAAACATTCATTGGCTTTGTTCCCGGCCTGCTGCAAACCTTGATCCTTTATTTACATTATCATCCATGGGATATGTCTTTCCAAATCCTCATGATGTTTCAAGATGTGTCCTTCCCATATCAAACAACTTTGTCATCATCATCATCACCTATTAATTGGTTTTCAACTTGACTAGGGGAAAGATCATGCTTGTCTTTGGATCCTTGTGCATGCTTTCTTGGTTGATTGTGGGTATCTTTCATATGCATTTATCATGATCTCTATAGTTATCATCCATAACAAATTCTCATTCATCCATAATAAAGCTTTGTCATCCTTCCCATGGCCTAAAAACCATTGAAATTTAACATCCTTCACTTTCATGATCATCCTTTTCATCCATTGATACCCTTGCACATAGTAAACTAGTCCTATACTTGATTGGGGGGAATTCCTTGACTTACATCTTCATGGGAAATAATACATGGTATCATCCCTTTAAAACATTTCAAAATCCAAAAAAAATAAAACATTTCAAAATCCAAAAAATAAAAACATTTCAAAATCCAAAAAAATCAAAACATTTCAAAATAAAAATAAAATCAAAACATTTCAAAATCCAAAAAAAAAACAAAACATTTCAAAATCCAAAAAAATTGTAAAATCCTAAAAATCCAAAAACATCAAAAAAATTCAAAACTCCCAAAAAATAGAGTCTGAATCTGAACTGGTTTTGTTAGAGTGGTTGAACTAAATTTCCTCTGCACATTTTCTACTTAGGAAATGCTCATCTTAAATGAGCCCTTGAGGCATTAGGTTAGTCCCTTTCGGTTGTCCAAATAAAATCATGACTCAGTATTTTTTCAAACAAGACAAAGTCAAGTCATGTCAAATTGTGAGGTCTCTGCGCACTACTACATAGGAAGGGCCATCAATTGATGAGCCCCCAAGGTTCCCTAGGTCAAGTCCTATAGGGTTCGTCGAGTCAGGTCATGCCCTTAGTCTGGAAGCAATCATCATTCAAACTAAAACAACAAACAAATGAAATCCTGGATCAGTCAATCATCTTATCATCCATCAACTTGGTCATTCAGATGGAATGGGGCATTGTGTCATTTTTCTCATTTAGTCTTATCTCTTGTATTTTCTCAAGATGTGTCCTTCCTGAGATTGGACTTTGTCAAATTTGGTCATTCACCTTAAGTGGGATATGTCTTTCCTGCGGATAGGTGTCTTGTCAACACTCGTCACTTGATCAACTTTATCAGATGTTTCCTCTACCTCAAACAAGATGCTTCCTTCTGATAGTTGGGTATAGTCACATCACTTGGTCATATTCATCAATCTTCTTCAAACAAATGATCAATCTTTTTGAACCTATCGATTAAATCAATTTGTCAGCTTTTTTCAATTTATTGATCAATCTTTGTCAATCTATCGATCAAATCAATTTGTCATCTTTGTCAATCAAATTTGTCATCAACTTGGTCAATCAATCTTTCCTTCATTAGGATGTGTCCTTCCTATGGCTAGGCATGGTCAATCAAATCACTTTATCAATTGTTATCAACCTATCAATCAAATCGGTCATCTTGGTCAACCTAATCAACCGATCAAACAATCATCATTATCACTGGAAAACACTATCTTAGAAAACACTTTGTTAGTCTGAATTTACTTATCTTTTCGATTGATTTTGGGCCATGTTACTAGTCTCCTCAAGGATATTATATCAATTGATTTATAGGGATGATGATGGATCATGGCCTCTTTTCTTTGTTTTTTGCCTGTGGTTTGTCTTGTTAAAAAGACTAGGACAATTGGGTCCCTAGTATGAGCTGGGGCATTCATTGTCTTTTTGACTGTTTGTCTCTCCCAAATGGTCTCCTTGCACACCTTGGTTTATGTCATACCATGGTGTTTGTGGTCAATTTTTGATATTTTTGATGCCCAATGATGATAAATATAAAAATGTAAGAATGAAGTGGGTTTCCTTATCATTTCCTATCTATCTTCTTTCCCCTTTTCACACTAACATCCATCTCCTTCATGCTAACATTTCTTCTATCCTTCATCCTCTAGTTGTATCTTCCATTTCAAGAGCACATTCATATTGTTTGAACCCTCTTATCCTCTCGAGGGGGCATACCGGAACCCTCCTGGTCATCCTTCCCCTTTATCTTTACACTAGGGCATATTTCAGAATGAAATTTCTTTGACACAACGTAATGAGCTACATTATGTCAAAGAGGGGACAAATGTAGACACTGAAAAATGTCCTAAGTCTACGAGCAACATTTTTCTTTAGTCGCCATCATCTAATAATTAAATAATTTTAATTATTTAATTATTCCTAATCATATTCCTTTATTAATTAAATAATTTTTAATTATTTAATTAATTCACTTTCCAATCTCTATTCTACCTTGATCAATTAAAATAAATTAATTGTGTTACTAATGTCCCTTTCTTCAATAATTAAATAAATCATTATTTATTTAATTATTTATCTTTCATCACCTATCTATAGTCAGATAATAATTATTATTTGACCTTTTATTCTTCTATAATTAAATAATTGATGAAACTATTTAATTATGTGTCATTCTTCTCTTTTAAATAATTGATCCAAATCAATTATCCATGTCTAATTTCTATATCCTCTTTTAATTAAATTTATGAATTTAATTAAGTCTCCTTTTTCATTTCCTCCAAATAAATAATTTGAAAAACAAATTATTTATTTGCCACTTGTTCTTCTCCTCCATTTTTGAATATATAATTTAAAATAAATTATTTATCCCTCCATTTTGGTCAAAGATCTCCTGTCATTATTTCATTTCATAGCATGCATGTCCTACATGTCTGTCATAGCCGTCAGGCGTCATAGTCGTGAACGTCATATCTTTTCCATGCATGGCATATTTTGGTTGCATCAATTTTCAATTGTAGATCTTGGCATATTTCTAGAAACTCGATCTTGGCCATCCATTTTTTAACCTCCCTTTCACGAATCCTCATCCGTTGATCTTAGAATATTTCTAGAAGATCAATTCCGTCTGTTTGTTCGAATGGTTGTCTATAAAAACAAACTTTCTCCTCCATTTTTTTATTTAACAACCATTTTGTCTCCAAATTTCTACTTATGATTTCCAAGTGTTTGCACAAGTCTACTTCAAAATATAAGGGAAAATTTGCACAAGGAGAAATAGGAGAGAAAGAGAAGTGATTCAAGATCAAGCATTGAGAGTATTATTATTTGATTTTTTAATTTTACTTATGATTTCATTGTATTCTCTTGTTTAGATTGGGATTTTAGCTTAGATTTGTGTTGGTTATCACTTTATCTATGCTATTTTTTGTTTACCATCTTACACTCACCAGTCGCCAAATGGAAGGTGTTGTGGTCTCTATGAAACCACTCTACAAGTGTCATCAACTACCCCCGATTAATTTGGTATTGGAGCATATCAATCAATGAAGTAAGTCCACACTAGTCAATAATAGATAAATCTATCGGGGTCAACTGTGGAAAGCGCTCTTGTACCTGTAATTCTCCTAGACCACCCTCCTATGATCAAATCAACATGTCAAGTTAGCACATCAATCAATCAACCTATCAATCAACATATTAATTAATCAAATCAGCTCCCGTGAGATTTTGATCAAATCTCAAGTAGCACATATCCTATCATTGATTCCCATTTGTCATGAGATCCATCAACATCAATCAACTTATCTTTGACTCTCATTTTTCATGAGGTCAATCAATCAATCATCATCATCTATCCTATCATCGATCCTTGCCTATCATGAGGATGATCATCAATCTATCAATCAACATCATCATATCATCGGCTGACATGGTCATCAACCATCAAAATCTAGGAGGAATCATTCAAAATCATCATTTTTGGCTCAATGCGCTAAAAAAACATTTCTATGTGCTAATCTACTAGATGCGCTAGAAAATTTTCTCAATGCACTAAAACAAGCCTTCTATAAGCTAGTTCTTGGATGCACTAGAAAACAGACTCTATGCATTGAAACAGGGTCCCGATACGCCATTTATTTGATGTGCTAAATGAGCTACCCTATGCGCTATAATCTCTATGTGCTACTTTAGCGACCTTATGCGCTAAAACGATGACTGCATGCGCTAATCTATTTTTCAGACTTAAGAGCTAACCCTATGCGCTATTACAATTTTCCTATGCATTGTATCGGGTACCCTATGCACTAATAATCTACCCCTATGCACTAAAATGTGTTGAAAACAAGCAGGAAAATTTCAAATTCAAACTTGAAAAAGGCGGTTCTCAAGGTACGTACCAAAGGTCCGTATGTGGCTGGATGCTGGTGGTGGCGAACTCGCTTGAATATGTTAGTGCGACACGGAATCCTATCCATCTTGACTCTTTTCTCTCTCAGTTTTCACAATGCAAAGTTACAAATGAGCTTTATTTCACCCATTTTGACCTTTTAAGGGCTAATTAAGGGGTAATTATGGTGACATTTATTTAATTTTTTAAAATGGGCCTTTTAATCAACTAATAAACAATGTGGTTGGAATGTAATAATTTTTCAAGAGATCAATCAGGTCACCCTCATAAAATTTGGTGATCATCTGAATATCATTGAAATTTCATTTAATCATCAAAATTTTCAAATATTCAAAAATCATTAAAAATTTGAAAATCCCCCATTTATCTCCCGAGTGGAGATCCATTCATTATCGCTAAAAAAAAATTAGCGTCTGGAGAATTTTTATGCCTTGCATAACCACCCCATCTTTTTCTTTGTCAAAATGGGTCCCCCGTTTGTTTCTTGTCCTTGTGTTTTTTCATTTGGGACATAGGAGTTATTCATTTCTCCTAGGTCTTTGTTTTTTTTCTTTTGCTTTGGTGGAACTGGAACTGGAACCGAACCTTGAATAGGAACTTACTTTGGTTCCATCTCTTAGCTCTATTTCGATCTCGCTCCCATTTGTTTCCTTGTGATTTTATTTTCAGCTCATGTTGTTTTCCTTTCGTGGGGTCGGATCCAAAATGGATTTTGAACTTAGAAATTTTACAAGTTCCAAGTTTTTTTCTCGTCCTACCTCCGCCTCTGCCTTTGTCTTTTGTCTGTTTTGTCTTGGGCTCAATCTTTTTGATCTTGTATATGCCTTTTTCTCTTTCTTTCATTGTTTTTCTTGTTTTCTTCATCCTTGGTGGAACCAAAACCAAACCAGGAACTTTGTAAAGGTTCTTTAGACAGTCTCGATCTCGATCTCGCCCCCACTTTCTTGTTTTCTCCACTTTACTTATGTTGCACAATAAGTTGTGTGCTTGTTCTCTCCATAATCCTATGCCTGACCAACCACATTAATGGCATTAATTGCAGGCTCCTCACACGTGCGAAATCAAGTTTAATAACTTAATTAAGGTTAATTTTGCATATCATTATTGCCTGAGTTATTTTTGTGAACCGGAATCGAGATAGAGAAGAAGAAGCACAATTGGGTCGAGGAGGAAACCTCTGCACGTGGATTTGAATCAAGTGTCAAACTATTATGTAGCTTTTTGACGTAGGTGGACTTTTTTTTTTCACCTCATTTCCTTTATCGTTTTTTGTTTTTTGTTTTTTTCTTGGTGTTCTTCACACTTTTGCAAGCTTGCTCATGAATCTTTGGTTGTTTTTGCGGTGTTTCTTTTGTTCTTTGTTTTTCTTTCTTTCGTTGTCTTTCTTGCTTTCTTTTATGTATTTTCTATTTTTTTTCTCACTGTAGTTGTTTTCACATTTGGTTGTGTCCGTCCTACCGTGCCCTAGGGTTTAGGGTGTCATTTTCAAAGGATTTGAAGGTTCTTAAAAGGTCTCCAATCTATTAAGTCAATTATCCAATCCTTTTCCATGTGTTGGCTCAATGATTTCCGCTTAGGGTCTTGATGCCCTAATTTTCTGAGTCGACAGGTTAAGTAAGCTAGGGTTTTCTTACCCCATGTTAATTTAAAATTGATCCCTAGTTACTAGTTTCCCTTTGGTCATATGAGGGATGAAGTTGTATTGTTATGTTAAGCCTCCATGGCTCATCATGTGACCTTGCTTTAAAATAATTATGAGTGCTTAGGTAAACTTTCTAAGGATGATGTCATGATGATAGTGGGTGGACTCGGATCTAGGAATGGGTTTAATCTATAAACTTTTATTTGAAATACTACGGATTTGGTTCCAAACCCACTTCTAATGGAATTTAGGTTGTCAAGCATCTTTTACTCTAGCGAAACCAAAATCGGAATGGGGGCGGGATTTGGAGCTTCCTTATGTATCGAGTATAGTTTCCGATCCAGTCTCGGTTGTGATAACCATTCCTGCTTCAGTCACAGCCCCAATAACTATTCTGAAGATGACATCAGTCCCAACCTCGCCAATCCTTAGTGCTTTCTAATGATGTTCCTATCTTGGTCCTACCTCTGGTGAATGGTAAATTTTTCTAAGTATGTAGAGACTACATGAAGAAGCACTTAGTAATAGGAAAGGTGAACTTTCTAAGGATGAATTTTAATGTTGTTTATAGATCTAATCTAGGACTGTCTTGTAGGAACCAAAAATGTCAGAAGCATCTGGAGAAGCTTCGAAGATGGAAGGCAAAGCAACAAAAAGTTCAAAGCAATTAAAGCCCAAAAGGATAAAGGTGGAACAAATACCTTATACATTAAGATATAAACATAGAATGATCACTCCCACAACTAGCAAGTTAGATTCAGGGTGGTCAAACATCACATACACCAACTTGGGAACATTCGATTGTGAAGATTTGACTGAAGAAACCTTTGCAAAGGAAGTTACGTGGAGGAAAAAAAGGATAGTTCAAGCTGGAATTTCTCATGTTACACTCTTTCCTCTGTCAGTCCAATGCCCGAAGCTGATATTAGCTATATCAGGAGCCTACAATGCAGTGTCAAGGAAATGCATGGATCAGCAAGGGAATTTCATAATTGTCTTATCCCCACAAATGATGAGACTGATTTTTAATGCACCTAGTCCAAAGTATCCAAGGCTGTTGACAGAGCTAGATGTATTACAAATATTCAATGAGAACAAAGATGTCAACACGAACCATATGAATAAGAAATGGTTAAGAACTGAAAATAAATCCTTAACTAGGATGCCTAACCAATCCAAAAGGGGAGATTTGAAGAAGGAAGTGGGTGACCTAATCCTGATGCTCTCTAGAGTGTTTGGGAAAAAATACTGCATATTTCAAGGATTGGATGATCACATTCATTGAAGCTACCTTTGATGGAAGACAAATATTTGATTGGTGTATGATCTTGTTTGACAGTTTGCATAATCAAATGATAAATGTAAGGGAAGCAAAGACCTTCTATATGACTTCTTATCTCATATATGCAGCTGCAAGAATGGGTATCTTCCCAGGGTTGAATGTAGTAGGAGTGTTGGGAGAAGCTCCTGGACAGCAAAGAGTATGGAACCATTATGACCAACTAACTTTGCAAACATCAGAAGAACACTATAGGAGAGTTAATGATGCATTTATGTATGTCATCATCAATCAATTGATTGGTGATGTTGGTTTCAGATTAAGTAGGGATGTCATGGTGTTCATTTCTCAATGGGGACATTGGTATATCTAATACCCCAAGTTCTCCTACTTTAGGTTAGTAGGGTTTGATGGAAATACTCACCTTCTACCAAGGTGTTGCACTGATAGAATGATCCTAATGGAGTTAATATATTAATACTTGGGAGTTAATGCAAAATTCAACAACAAGCACAAAATTGGGTGCCATAAGTTTCCAATGAAGTTGGGAGAATACTATTGTCTTGACAATGTGGCTGCAAAATAAATATGTGAGCAATTGAGCTACTTCAAGTTGGGACTCTACACATCTTAGAAGCACTTTGATCTAGAGAAGAAGATGCATACCTTGAATCCCACCTTTTTTTATAAACATTATAATTTGTTGGAGGATTTTTGGTTTGATTTATAGGATGAATTTGATGTTAGGAGAAAAATATATGAAAGGTTAACCATCCCAAAAATGATTGAGTATGGGGTGAAGGAGGATATCCCTAAAACACTATCAGATGATGGTGTGGTTTTAGACCCAGAGTATGAAGCAACAAAAACTAGGGATCAAGGGCTTAGACCCAATAAATTGGGGTGAGGAAGAGTTCATTGACATTAGGCAGATTTCTAGGACAATAATGGATAGAAGTATCCAATGTTTAGTTTTGAGGATCAAGGATCCACCGGCTCAACCTTCAAAGAAGAGAAAAGCAGGGGCAACCAAAGGTTATCAAAGAAACAAGAGGAGAACAACCCCCAAAGAACAATTGGAGTATCTTCCTCTCATCTCTGGAGGGGATACTATTCCTAAAATACCTGCAAAAGAAGATCTTGAAACACAAGGTATGGCTGCTACAACTATTGGTGAGGGTTCCTCTTCCCAACCTACCTTTACAAAAAGCCAAGAAAAGAAGTACCTACAGGAAGCCTTCATGAAAAAAAAAAACACTAAAGGGGAAAGGGCTTGAGGTTGAGATTCATGATATTGACATAGATTCAAAAGAAACACATTTTGATGATGAGATTGTTAAGGATGTGTCTGCTCAAAATATTGAAGAACATGTTCTCACTCTGGAAGATAAGTAGAAGTTGTTTGAATATGCCAAGAAAGAAGTAGATGCAAAGGTAGAAAATGAGGCACTGGCTAAACAACTACAAGAATAAAAAATCAAAGCTAAGGCAGATGCACTTGCTAAACAGAAGGAATTAGAAGCCAAGGCCAAAGATAATATGCTTGCTAAGAAACAAGAGTTGGAGGCCATTGCAAAAGCTGAAGAGTTTGATAAGCAAAAAAAGGAGAAGGAGGATCTACTATTACAACAAAGAGAAGCTGAGCAAAAGGCTAAGGAAGAGAGAGAAAATTTAGACTTGCTTCAAAGGGCTCATGAGTTGGATGATGCAAAGGCCCAAAAAAAAAAGAGAAAGAGAAGCCCTTGAGTCTAAGTTTAAAGCAGTTGAAGAGGATCAGAGGAAGAAAGACAAGGAAGAATTGAAGTTAAAAAGGATGGAAGTAGAGGAACAAGCTAAATCTGATTGAGAAGCTTCTAAACTATGGGCTAGGGTAGGGCAGTTATAAAAACAAAGAGATCAACTATTGGAGGAGAGGAGAAAGGAAGAAGAGCAACTAGCCAAACTAGAGCAAGAAAGAAAAGAAAAGTCTCGAGCTGAAAAATTGGCTAAGGAGAAAGCAGAGAAAGAAAAACAAAAAGAGGTTGATTCTCAACCCAAAGTAGTAATTTCCCAACCTATCTCCCCTACCACCTCTTCTTCTACATAGGCGATGAATTCCCCTACTACTCCTACATGGCTAAAGCTCAATCTTGAGAAGAAGAAGATAGTGCAACCACAACCCCTTGATTGGGAGGATGTCAAGAAAGAAATAGAGAAGGAGAGGCCAAAGAAAAGAGCCAGGGTTCTTCATTCCACAAGGTTAATAGATGTTGGGGAAATTGTGGCTAAATGTGCTATCCCTATGGTTGACAAAGATAAGCAAGATATGCAAATAGGGGATTACCAATTAGGCATTGTTAATCTAGGAAATCCCACGAGAAACCAACAGATGAACTTGATTGATATTGTGGCTTCTTCTACCAAATCAAGGATGATCTAGGACAAGCAAGAGAAAGATGAGCTTAAGTACCAAGTTGATCAACTCCATAAGTTTCTAAAGGATCTCTCTTCTCCTATTTCTTCATAGATGACTACTCTAAAGACACCTATTCTGCTGAAGAAGAAAGATGTTGATAATTTAATTGAAATGAGGAATAAGGTACAAATGATGGATAGATGGATTAATAAGTCGAACCAAGAAATAGAATATTTTCTTATTGAAAGTTCCAGGGTTCATAAAGAAGCATTAGAACTAGTTAATGACATGATTACACATGTTGAAACTCTTGAGAAACAAGAGGAAGAATATGCAGGGCATGCAAGGAAATTGAAAGATATTAATAAGCTGCCCAAGCAAACCTTGCTGGAGCAATCTATCCTGGAAGAAGACAATGTAAATTTTGTGGAAAAGACCATCAACATCATCAGATTTAGGTCTTAATTCATTTTCACTCATAGGAATGAGGTGCAATAGGCCAAAAAATATCTTAATGAGGAAATTGAAGAATTAGGAGCAAGTATTACTATACTTGTCAATGAGGACATTCTTGAGACAGATGGCATCCTCCTTGATAAACTCAAGGAAATATGGAGTGGTAGATTTGAAGAAATGATGTAGAAAGGGGATGATGATGATGATATTCTAATGGATAAGCTCATGGATGTCAAGCAAGAAGTTAAGGTTTCTAGGAGAGAACTCATCAATCTTAAGGATATGAAAGAATTTTCCTCTTTTGAGTTAGCAAGAATAAAATTTGAAGATAATTGGGTGGATGGGCTTGATATAGAAATGCTTCAATAGGTAATCACTAGTTATGATGAGTATATGGAGGAGTAGAAAATGCAGATTTAAATTTGCTAAATCCATGTTCTCTTGACAGATCAACATCAAGGAGATACGCTTAACTGGATAGTTTCCCTCTCCTATTTTCCTGGATCATGACATCAATTTCTAAATAGAGATCTTAGCAAGTTCTCCTATCCCTTCTTGGATGCAGGTTTTGACAAGGACTCTCTAATTAGCAACTGAAAAATCAGGATGAAGACTCTTCTTAGATTGTTCCAATCACCCCATGATTTGTGGATCGAGGTTGTGATGAGAGATATTAGTGAAAAATAGGTTTATATATACAATTTCTCTCCATTTTGTAAAGGTCGACTCTTTTAAATAAGATTAGACACCTAGAGGAGACTTAAGAAGTAGTTTTTCAATTTTAGAAGTTTTTACAGTTTATGCAAAATACACTTGGATACATTTACTTTACAAAGTTTTTTCAATACAAGTCATGTTATTTTTGGAATATTGTTCAATGATAATGTTGATGAATCATATAAATTCATATGCTAGTGGATGTTGTGCATAAGTGTTTCTTATTTGATTCAAATCAATAGAAGACTTTGAATTTAAAGCTATTTCATTAAATTATCTATAAATGGGATTCTTTTATGTTTGTTGATATGTGAATTAATGATGATCTAGCAATGTGTTCTTGTTTGATTTTTGAGGTTTAATGGTTGTACATTTTGAATTAGCACTGTGAATGAATATAGTGGTGTAGAATAGTATGTGGATTATATCATTTTATAGTTTCTTGGTTACTTGAAAGGCTCATTGTGAAATTTATATGTCTAAATTGAAAGGAGTTTATGTTTATGATTTATTGTTCTATGCTTTGATCTATCTTTTTTAGTTCACATCATGCAGTTTGTGTCCTTTTTACTAGAAGGCCCCTTGAATATTATGGTTCCATGGATTACTATATGAAACAACACAATTGTGAACCAACTACAAAGACCTTGGGGGAGATAGGTGGTTTTAGATCAGTTATCTCTTTCAGGAGAAATAGAGTAGAAATATTCTATTTAACATTGTTGTGCTATTTTGACCATCAAAAGAATTGTCGCTAGAAGGAGGGCTTGAAGGAATAAATTGGAGCGAATCAGGTCATTCTCACTTGAAAGGTTCAGAATAATTCTTAGATCTTTTACAAACCCAAACCTTTTTTTCAAACTTCGAACACCCACTAGGCCCA
>CM021102.1:440309004-440414113 GCA_007115665.2 Sequoiadendron giganteum | reverse complement strand
TTTTCAATAACCCTTCACCATTGGGAATTATTCCTGGTGGTATCCATGAGTTGCCCAAGAATCCTCAAAAATTTTGCTCTAGGTATTCTCATGGGGAGTCTAGAAGTGTTGAAGAGCATATACAGGCATTCAAAGATGCTTGTACATGGGTTCAAATTTCCCACCATGATGTTGCATGTAGATTGTTTCCATATTCCTTGGGGGATATGGCATACAATTGGTATCTGAATCTACCCACATGATCTATTTTGAGTTGGGAAAACCTGGAGGATGCCTTTATTAACCAATTCTGGGTTAATGTAGATCCAACCATTAGGAAGGAGCCTCATGATCCACTACCCCTTTTCAACACATGATTTCAAAGGATGAATCAACGATTACAAGATCCTTACTTGATATCTGAAAACATCGCTATCCAAGCTTACCTTAAGGACATAGATCCCTTGATTGGCTTGTTTCTGTAGAGAACATACTGTGCAGTTGACATTGATTCTTTGTCCAAAGTTTACCACTTATCTATTAAGATACAATAGCATATTAGCTCGCAAGAAGGAAGTTTAGGAGGGGTTTTTCCTCCTATAGGATATCCTCAAATGCCTAACCCCACCCCGCTATTTAATATAGTCCTGGGGATGTCACATTCTTCATATGGGCCCTTGGCCAAGCTACAGTCCCCATCATAGAAAAAATTCTTCAATAGCTAGGCCCCTGACCCTTTGCATCAAGCTCAACGCTCAGACAATTTTTCTGGAGGATCCAATCCTCCAACTCCCATACCTGTTGTGAATTCAACAAAAAGTGAACGCACTACCCAGCTGACCTCTGAGGTAGAGACTCTCAAAAAAACCCTATCACAAGTGACTAACAAAATGGCCCAGCTTAAGATGAACCCTTCCTAAGGCCAAAGCCAAAACCAGGGCTACCAAAATCAGGGAGGGTTTTCAAATCAGAATAATTACTCAAATCAAAATTCCAACTAGAATCAGAGGAATTACCAGAGCCAAAATTTCCCTAATCAAAACTACCAAAATCGGAATAGGGGATACAATCAGGGGTCAAATAACAATAGATAGTGGAATACGAGACCAAATAATGAAGGGGTATCTCATAACTATCAAACCAATGAGAATAAGCCTCACACTGCAAATGTTACAGATCTAATTCTAATGAAAAATTGGTGTAGGTTGCATGATATAGCCTCACATTCTGAAATTAACTGCTTGGATATGGAGAAGATCATCAAAATAGCACAAGCTAACTCTTACCCGTCACAAGGGAATCCTAGCCCAAGTGGTGGGTTAGTAGATACAACCATGAAGTTTGAAATCATGGATGAACAATACCAATTCCCCATGTAAGGAGAAAATGAACCAAAAGAAGATACTTATGACGCTTAGGCCTTCCAAACCAAAGGAGGCCATTTCCTGAGAAATCACAATAATGGCCCATTCACCACATCTGATCCTCCAAATACCATAGTTCCACCAAATTGGAATGTAGATAACAACTCGCCTCCACCCAAAGGTCCACCAAAAATCCAAAATAAAGGTAATTCATCTTTTGTTCCTAAATATCAAATGAAAAATGATGTGGAATTTTATTTTGTTTCAGAGATGCAAAAGAAAAGGACCTCATTTTCATTCTCTAACATCTTGAAGTGGTGCCCTACCTAATGTTACATCATGTTGAGATATTTCAAAGAAGCAGATCAGTCGAAAGCAAAAAGAAAGGTGACTCCAGCCAATGAAATGAACGTGACCCTGTACAAAGGAAAGGTAGGAACTCCACTATTCCTATTAAGTCTAAGGATTTTCAGAAAGAATCTACACAATTTCCTCTTGGATTATGGAGCCTCAAGTAACGTCATTCCCTTTTCCATTTGTAAAAAATTGGGGATAAATCCAGTCCAAACTCATAAGAAGGTAATACAACTAGACAAAACTGAGGTTAACGTAGTAGGGGAATTAAAAAATATTCATGTACAAGTTGGGTCAGACCCAAGGATCCAAAATTACATGGATATCCATGTAGCTGATATTCCTGAGACATATGGAATGCTTCTAAGCTGAAATCTAATGAAGAGTATTGGGGGTTACTTATCCCTAGAATTTTCACATATGTGGCTGCCATGGAAGGGAGTAGTGACACAAATTAGGATTGAAAGTGAGCCTCGTCTTAAACACATGATAACTAAATATGACTATCCTAATGAGGTAGCCTATTTCAAGACAAAGATAAGAGTATATAAGAAAGAGGAATGCATGACCTTTTTTGATATTCAACCCTAATGCCCTAAAACCTTTAGAACACAGTGATCCAATGAACACTGTTAACCAACAGGTTTTGATTAGAAGGTTACAACATGATAGGCTAGTTCTGGGATAAGAGGTTGATCTATGGAGTTTGTTACTCCCAAATTGGTGCAGAGTCCACTATGAAGGCCATTCTGAGCGGACATGCCAGCCTTGTGTGGACATTCTTAATTATGTTTATGAGTTAGAAGAGACTTGTGAGCCCCATCCAGTAACACCCCCAACCAGTTCCCTTTCTAGGTCAAGGATGCAACTATCCTGACCAGAACTAATATCACCCAAGGGGAAGATTCTTTCCAAGATGAATAGACTCAGGTTTTATGCCCTGATTTTCAGAATCAAAACTGAGCAATCTCAAAAAATTTATGTCACACCTACCCCTGATAGTCTTTCGATGACTAAGGGGTTACTTGAAAAGATATAAGATTTGAAAACCATCCAAGAAGAGGTGCAAGAAGTAGTTTCTACACCAGTTTTAAATACAAATGCACTTGTTGATGCACATCTTGAACAACAATCCCTGAATCCAGATAGCCTAAACTAGTCCAAGCCACCACTCATTCTAATGGAAATTTTAAAAATTTGGCAAAATTTTGTTTGTTTTGGGCATGTCTATTCATCTTTGATAAATGGGGTCAAAATGTTTAGGGTTTTAGGTTTTGTTACCCATATTAAACTTGTTTTTATTAAGCAAATCCTTACGTTATATTTTTTGTGTTGACCTGTTTGGGGGGTTATCGGTCTCTTATGTCATCTGACTGAGCCTTGTCTTTCATATTGTTACCAGCCCCTTCACTCGACCTATCAGTTTTTTCTTTCCATTTGATTATTATACTTTTCTACCTAAGTCGGGTGGTTTTTTCCCTATGCAATGATGTGCCTAAAATTTTGTGACTCTGGGGATTTTCTTTTCCATTCCCTTTGCCTGCCCCACTATCATAAATAATGTTTCCATATGAGGTTTTGTTGGCCATTCGATCACGGGGTTCAGATCAGGACCATTCCTCACAGACCTCACAAGGTTTCCTGCCGACATCACTAAAGTGGTGTGAGGTATGCGAGATGCCACCATCTATCGAGTACGATGGAGTGGGGTTTGTCTAGATGCACCAGTAATGACAAGTGGATGCCATTTCAGCAGTGGATGCTTAATGATAGGGATTATTAATGACCATCCATTTTAGGCCTCGCATGAGCGGATTAATGTTTTCTAAAGTGTTGCGAGGTGTGTGAAGTGGTGACACATTGCTTGGCTTCATGGTACAAGGAGGCTTGATGGGGTCTAATGCTCGGTCATGGGTTTCTGACTGCAAGGGATGTGATTGGCTACTAGGTTACCCAAGTGATGTGTGGATTTTTCAATGATTTTTGACTCAATCTGAGTCGTCCGACATGCCAGGTTATTTCACATCGACGGTCTGAGTTCAAAAAATTTACAAATCACCCATGTGAGGATTATTTGTGTTCTGTAAGTTATTCTCATTAATGGCACAGGTTTTTCAGGGGATCTTGACCTGATTTCCTTGCGTGCGAGCGGTATCCACCTGATAGTACAATGATGGGATGTACGCCATTTTCCATGAGCTTGGAGTTATTATGTGGTGGCAATGACAACCACTAATCGCTCGCTTGCTCATACTAGAATTTGAGCAATTCATGTTCCCTGCATCAGCTTGCTCGATAAATGCTCACTAATTTGCTCATTTGTATGATTACATTTTGAGTTTTTTTGTTTGTAGGTGATTATTTTCTTTCTGAGTTGGGAGCTCAAAGAACCCAATGGATAAGTTAGTAGTATGACCAAGTGCTCGGGTCAGTATAGCAAATTTGCAACACAATGAGAAACAAATTGTTCCCAGTACTTCTAGAACATTCATCCAAAGGGTAGAGAGGAGGTATGGATGTTCCATGTCACCTATCGAGCTCTCTTCGAGCTTTGATGGTGAAGGGTCTGAAACTGATTTGGACTATCATTGTTACCTTGCCACCCTGATTGAGCTCATGGGTGTTGACAAGGAGGTGCTCACATTTTCTCCAATTATTGCGGTGGCACCATGTAATGTTGTTGGGTCTAGTACTGGTGCAAGAAACAAATCGGTCTCGCTTCTTACTGAAGCAAGAATCAGGAGTGGTCGCTTGTATCGAGGTCGTGTGGTTACTTGGGGTGTTGGGAAATGAGTGGTGGTACTGGGGTGTTGCTTTCTTCCTTTTTGCGTTGTTGTGGCGGTTCGAGTTTGATGCAGATGTGTGCATGGGTGGAGTGGTGTTTTTTTTCTTTTTCGGCTGGTTACTGGGGTGTAACCATTTTTTGATTTGTCTGTGCGTATTGCAGTTATTTTTTGATGATGAGGTTTTTTAATTTGAAATTTGAATTTCATTTGGTTAAATGAAATTCATTTTGAAATGAACAATGGAGCCTGTTGCTTGTTTCTCTCCTATTCTATAAAGGAGATTTCATGGCTCATTGTTGGGGGTCATATTTTGTATCGTGAGGCTTAGGCTATGTACAGTGAAGTTATATTGTGGCATTTTGGAATGTTCTAGTTGGAAAATTATTCCAGGATGGATGATTGTATAAAATAAGCATGCTATTCTCTCATAATGTTTGATATCAATAAATCTATAAAACAATTAAGACAATTGCTCTCTTGTGTACATTTCATGGATTATGAATCGATTTATCAAGGGTTTTTTCATTTAGTTTCAATGATATATTTGGATGTGTAATTAGTTTTCTTTCTTTAACTTAATGAGTTAATCAAATGCTTGAAAAGGAATTACAGATCTATGATAATGTGCTTAGGATTTGTAAGGAGTATTGTTTTAAATAATGAAAAATCTCAGAATGTAAAGCTTTATTGTGATAAGTTCCACGATATCAGGGTTATGTTTTATGTGACTCCCGCCCAGTTGGATAAGGCACTGGGTAGTTCATTCCAGATCCTTTTTAAGAAGTGCATGAAAATATCTCTAAATGTAAGGGTTCAAGATATGAACACTTTAAAATCAAATTCTATCTACCTGGAGATACAAAATTTATACTAAGTATGCTTTCCTAGCTTTAGATAGTTGGTCTTATTCTCTGGTTTGCCAAAACCTGGATAGATGCTGTCTAGTTGCATTTATAGGAATGTATCTGTGTATAGAATTTTTCTTGAGGCATGAAGCATTTTTATGAACACATACAGGAAAACCCTCCTTGGTTTCACAGAGCCAAAAGTGTAGAAGATCTCAATCGTTGACTAAATCTTTTCAATTGGCCATTAACTTCATGAATTCTTGAATATAGAGGTTGGCAACCTCTTAGAGAATTATGAAGCCTTAATGGGAATTTTAAAACACCAACAAAATTGTGACTTCATTGTGGAAAAGCTGAGAAGTTCTGGTTGTAGATGGTGCTGCTATAAATTCATTCTACTCTTGAAATATTACTTGTAACCAGAGGTTGAATGTTATTGAATTGTTTTTCTTCCTAAGTCACTGGTTGAATGGTGATTTCATTGGGGAGAACTGAGAAATTTAAAAGGAAAAAGAGAGAAACCATAGAAGTAGGTTGTGGTCTGCTAGAGTCATTTGTTCGGTGGAATCTAATTTTTAAGTGTGGATGGTAAGAGGTTATGGATTTGGAAAGGATTGGTAGCAGTATGATCTTAGAGTATTTGAGTGTGACTCTATTGAGGACGAAGACCCAAAACATGATCAGTTTTTGAATAGGAATTTCATACTCTTTTGAAATTCATTCCTCTATTGAAGAGGTGGTGACTCTGTCTGAAGAACCAGTTTGATATACGAGGAAAAGCTCCAGATTTGTAACAATTGAAGTCAGGGAATGAAATTTAACAAATGTTTCTTAATTTCTAGGTATTCTCATTAATCCAAATAGGTCAATATTTTGATTGTGAGAAACGTCTGTAACTAGGGATGATTAATGGTTCCTAATTAGATGTTCTAGGATTGAGAAAGGAACAGTGATTAGTCTTTCCATACTTCTAAATAGTGCAATATGTAATATGATTTGAGAAGTATGCATGTGTTGTATGATTCCTTTAAAAGTTCAAGGCATTAGTAAATTATGTATTTGATAACCATGTATAAAGTTGATAGTGATTGAATGGTACAAGAAAGTTCCCGTATGAGATGTCAAGTACATGTATGCAGGGAAAAGAAGTTTAAATAATCCCTTCATGGGATCTTGTAATTCAAAGGTATATGCCATTGGTTTTTAGTGGTATTAAGGGTTTCCCTAATATAATTCCTAAGAATGTTAGGAAGTATGTGCCCATATACACAGGGCAAAGTGTAGAATCTACCTCTAAGAATTTGCAAAATTTTATAGATGTGATGGGGGATTATGAAGTTAATCATGATGATGTTGTTATGAAACTGTTTGTTCAATATTTGAAGGATAATGCCTAGGATTGGTTCTCGTGTTTTCCTGCATGTTCTATTAACTCATGGAATTGGTTGGTGATATTTTTTACTGGACAATTTGGTGAAAGGGTAAATCCAAGTGAGGTGAGGAAAAGGATTATGGAGATCCATATAGGTGAAAATAAGTTGGTCCCTTTTTTCAATCTTTGATTTGCAAAGGCTCTAAGGGAAATCCCAGAAAGTATGAGACCAAATGATGATGAATGCTTGGTTGTGTATCTTGGTGCTTTTGATAGTAAGATGGGTTTCTTGTTAAGGGATAAAGAGCCTGCCTCATTATATTAGGCATATCGAATTGCCATGGACATTGAGAATAATTTGAAGTACTCAATGATGAAAGGATATCTAGCTGTAAGTGTGTGTTATTCTAGCACACCTTATGCAGATAAAATTCAAGGATCAGGTAATGGAAATGATTGTCAAGATGACAATGCTTTTGTTGTTATGATCTCTCCATCATTAAAATATGAGGATCATAGTAAGCTCCAAGTTGAGCATCAACAAAATTTGAGCACTATTGATCAAAAGTATTTTGCACAACAATTGTATGAAATGAAGAGACAAGAGGGAGAATCACCATATCAGTTGTTTTTGAGGTTTTTGGATGCTTTGATAGAAGTTCCCAAAGATTTTAGACTCGATGATTCCATGTGCATTAATTTTTTTTGTGAAATTTACGAACCTAGATTGAGCACTTTACTAGAGGAATTGAAGCCCCATAGCTTTGATCAAATACTTGATTGGATAAGGATTATGGAATCAACCAAGTATGGTTATGTACTAAATGTGGATTCTCAAAATGGAGACAACAACTATCATATTGAAAGAAATTGTATAACAATGCAAAAAAATGAAAAGAATGTGTCAGACAATGAAGTTCCATGTTGTATGGATGAGGATGAACATTGTGATTGATTCACAATAAGTACATGTGCAAGTCCTTGCGGCATGAGGAATATGATGACATATGGGATAATAACAGAGTAGATGTGCTAGCAATACAACATGTTTGCTATGAAAATAATGAGGAATATGATGACATATGGGATAATAATAGAGTATATGTGCTAGCAATACAACATGTTTGTTGTTAAAATAATGAGGAATTTGAGGACAATGAGGCATGTGTTCAACACTATGGTCTAAAGGACAATACTGAAGGTAACCAACACATTGGTGAATGTATTAGTGTCATGGATGATCTTGAATGTTTGTACGACGTTGAGATGGACTTGTTGTCACCCCTTGAGATGATATTTTCTAAGACCAGTAATGAAAGTGTCATTGATATTGCTGGTGAAAATTTTTCAGCTTATAATGTAAGTGTCATTGATATTGCTGGTGAAACATTTTCAGCTTGTGCTGAAATTTTCACTTATAAATTAATACATACAGCAGGTGGTGTTGAACCCCAGGAGGCCAGTGTACACAATTGTTTATCTATTTCCCTTGTTGAAGTTGGTTTGCTAGAGCCTGCCTGTGAGGTTTTTCATTCTGAATTAGATGATCAGGTGCAGGGGAAGTACATTGTGAGAGGCTTGAGATGAATGCATTCACACATTTCCTAGAGAAAGATGTGACTTATAATTCCCATTTCTATAATATTAGGAAGTGTTCTAGGATATCTAAACACAACTGTTGGCAATTAGGCTTGTGTTGTAATCATCAGAGTGAGAATTTCCTAAAAAATGCATCTTCTATTTTATGTAACAATGGTTTGTACAATATGCACATAGTTTTGAGAATTTTTAGTTTGATATGTAGACTGATTTTGATGCCATGTTTTCCAATACCAAGTGGTGTGATTTCAAGGATCAGATTGATTATGAATGCTTCTATTTCTCAGTACTAGTGAAACATGACCAGGGGTAGACCAAGGTAAAATGTCATAATGATTATGAATTTTAGTTGATGTTAAATTTCACATTGAAGATTGATAGAGATATTGGTGGCATTTGAAAACACAATGTTATAATGGAACATGTCAGTGACCAAGCTAACTTGTGGTTAGTTCATGATAGTATTTGTAGATTTGGTCTGCTCCAGGTAGCAGAGAATTTTTTTTTTGACAGAGGTACATTCTTGTTTCCCTTTTTTGGGGGCCTGGGGCCACCAAGTTGGGTGTAAACAAGTTTTCAATGGTAGCATGGTGGAGAATTTGTCAAGGTACTTATTTGATCCAATGTCTGGTTCACTACCTAGAGATCTAGAATCTTGCTATGCCCACGGGCGACATACATCCCCAGTCAGAGCCACTGATGGGACTTTTAAAAATTTGGCAAAATTTTGTATGGTTTTGGGCATGTCTATTCATCTTTGATAAATGGGGTCAAAATGTTTAGGGTTTTGGGTTTTGTTACCCATGTTAAACTTGTTTTTATTAAGCAAACCCTTACGTTATATTTTTTGTTTTGACCTATTTGGGGGGTTACCATTCACTTATGTCATCCGATTGAGCCTTTTCTTTCGTATTGTTACCAGCCCCTTCACTCGACCTATCAGTTTTTTCTATCCATTTGATTATTATACTTTTCTACCTAAGTCAGGTGGTTTTTTCCCTATGCAATGATGTGCCTAAAATTTTGTGCCTCCAGGGGTTTTGTTTTCCCATTCCCTTTGTCATCCCCACTGTCATAGATAACATTTCCATTTTAGGCTTGGTTGGTTGTCTGATCATGGGGTTCAGATATGGACCATTCCTCGCAAACCTCGCAAGGTTTCTTGCCGACGTCACTAAAGTGGTGCAATGTATGTGAGATGCTAGCATCTATCAAGTATAATGGAGTGGGGTCTATCTCGACACGCTAGTAATGACAAGTGGATTTCATTTCAACGGTAGATGCTTAATGATAGGGATTATTGATGACCGTCCATCGCAGGCCTCACACAAGCAGATTAATTTTTTTGAAAGTGTCATGAGGCATGTGAACTAGTGACACATTGCTTGGCTCCATGGTACAAGGAGGCTTGATGGGGCCTACTGCTCGGTCGTGGGTTTCTGACTGTGAGGGGTGTGATTGGCTACTGGGTTGCCCAAGTGATGTGTGGATTTTTCAACAATTTTTTACTCAATCTGAGTCGTCTAACATGCCAGGTTGTTTCACATCGATGGTCTAAATTCAAAAAACTTACAAATCACCCATGTGAGGATTATTTTTATTCTTTAAGTTATTCTCATAAATGTTGTGGGTTTTTCAGTGGATCTCAGCCTGATTTCCTTATGTGTGAGTGGTATCCACCTGATAGTGCAATGATGGGTTGTATGCCATTTTCCATGAGCTTGGAGTTATCTATGGTGGCAACAATAGCCACTAATCACTCGCTTTCTCATACTACAATTTGAGCAATTAATGTTCCTTGCACTAGCTTGCTCGATAAATGCTCACTAATTTTCTCTTTTGTATCATTGAATTTTGAGTTTTGTTTTTTTGTAGGTGATTATTTTCTTTCTAAGTTGGAAGCTCAAAGAACCCAATGGATAAATCAGTAGTACGATGAAGTGCTCAGGTAAGTATAGAAAATTTTCAACACAACGAGAAACAAATTGTTCCCAATATTTCTAGAATAGTCATTCAAAGGGTAGAGAGGAGGTCTTGATGTTCCATGTCACCGTTGTTACCTCGCCACCCTAACTGGGCTCATGAGATTTGACGAGGAGGTGCTCACGGTTTCTCCAAATACTACAGTGGCACCATGTAATGTTGTTGGGTCTAGTACTAGTGCAAGCAAGGAATCGGTCTCGCTTCTTACTGAAGCAAGAACCAGGAGCGGTCGCTTGTATCGGGGCCGTGTGGTTACTCGGGGTGTTGGGAAATGAGTGGTGGTGCTGTGATGTTGCTTTCTACCTTTTGTATCATTGTGGTGGTTTGAGTTTGATGCAGACATGTGCATGGGTGGAGCGGTGTTTTTTTTCTTTTTCGGTTGGTTACTGGGGTGTAACAATATTTTGATTCCTATGTGTGTATTGCAGTTATTTTTTGATGATGAGGTTTGTTTTTTTGAAATTTGAATTTCATTTTTTTAAAATGAAACTCATTTTGAAATGAACAATGGAGCCCATTTCTTAGTGCTCTCCTATTCTATAAAGGATATTTCATGGCTCATTGTTGGGGGTCATATTTTGTATCGTGAGGCTTAGGCTATGTACAATGAAGTTATATTGTGTCATTTTGGAATGTTCTAGTTGGAAAATTATTCTAGGAGGGATGATTGTATAAAATAAGAATGCTATGCTCTCATAATGTTTGATATCAATAAATCTATAAAACAATTAAGATAATTTCTCTCTTGTGTACATTTCATGGATTTATCAAGGGTTTCTTCATTCAGTTTCTTTGGTATATTTGGATGTGTAATTAGTTTTCTTGATTTAACTTAATGAGTTAATCAAATGCTTGAAAAGGAATTACAAATCTGTGATAATGTGCTTAGGATTTGCTAAGGAGTACTATTTTAAATAGTGAAAAATCTCAAAATGTAAAGCATTATTGTGATAAGTTCCATGATATCAGGGTTATGTTTTATGTGACTCCCGCCCAGGTGGATAAGGCACTGGGTAGTTCATTCCAGATCCTTTTTAAGAAGTGCATGACAATAGCTCTAAATGTAAGTAAAATCAAATTCTATCTCTCTAGAGATGCAAAATTTATACTAAGTCTGCTTTCCTAGCTTTAGATAGTTGGTCTTATTCTCTGGTTTGCCAAACCTAGATAGATGTTGTCTTGTTTCATTTATAGGAATGTATATGTGTATAGAAGTGTTCTTGAGGCATGAAACATTTTTATGAACACATACATGGAAACCCTCCTTGGTTTCACAGAGCCAAAAGCGTAGAAGATCTCAGTCTTTGACTGAATCTTGTCAGTTGGCCTTTAACTTTGTGAATTCTTGAATATAGAGGTTGGCAAACTCTTAGAGAATTACGAAGCCTTAATGGGAATTTTGAAACACCAACACATTCCTTGTAAAAAATCACCTATAGTACCCAAAAATAAGGAAATCCCAGCTCCAAATTAGTGGAGCAGGAATTGAATTAACCAACCTAAAAGGGAAGACATACTTTGCATCTTATAGGTTACATTTTTGCTATACAAACAATGTAGTAGAGTATGAAGCGCTCACTAGGGGTCTATTGTTTGCACATCAGAAGAAGGTGAAAACCATTATGGTTATGGTAGATTTAGAAGTTATTATCAAATAGGTCCATAGTTAATACACCTGTCACAATAAGAGACTGGCTGCATATTGGAATTGGATATGGAATTTAATAGAAGACTTTGATGATTTTGGCATCAAGTTGATCCCTAGAGAGAGCAATCAGATTGCAAATGCTCTAGCTATTGCTGCAATCACTTTAGAACCTATGCAGGATTCCAAGTTCAAGAGATTCTCACTAGAGTTAGTCTCAATTCTAGCCATCCCTAACAATGTCAGGAATTTTTAGGTCTTTGATGATGACAAACATATACTTTAATTTTTGGAAAGCTCAGATGTCTTTGAGGGACAAATAATTGATGAATCAAAAAGATCCCAAGGAGATTGGAACCCAAAAATATGTGATGAAGAAGGAATCATGAATCTTAAAAAAAACAACATTCCTAAGGGGATGGTAGCATTGGAGAGGATATTCGACTCAGATCCTTGTGCTCATGAAAAATTACCCACAACTACTGATGGAGGGAAGTATGAATCAATCAATCTTGCTAATTTAGGCCCATAAAAGAATGTGTTTATTTGGCAAGGATTGTCTGAAACACATTTGTGAAAAAATTATAACAACATTGAAAGCGGATATTGCAGCAATTTCTTGGGGTTAGGAAGACTTGAAAACCTTTGACACCTCAGTAATAACTCATACTATTTTCTTGAAGCCTGATGTGAAGCCTTTCTATCAAAAGCAACGCTCAGTTAATGCCTTGATTGAGCTGTTAATTTAGAAAGAGGTGCAGAAGCTTCTTTTAGCCAGAATAATATTTCCAGTAAGGTATTCCACTTGGGTCTCCAATTTAGTCCCTATATGAAAGAAGAGTGGTGAGATCAGGTTATGTGTTGACTTTCGAAACCTCAACAAAGCATCAGAGAAGGATAACTACCCATTGCCTTCTCTTGATGAGGTACTAAATATTGTCAACAATTATCAAATGATTTCATTCCTTGATGGTTACTTGGGATATAACCAAGTCCTGGTTAATTATGAGGACAAGATGAAAACTGCCTTCACTACCAAGTGGGGGACATTTTCCTACCGAAGGATTCCATTTGGACTCATCGACGTTGGAGCTAGCTTTTAGCGTGCAATGGATGTCACATTTAAAGAATTGGTTAGTAAGTCTATTATCATATACATGGATGATTTAACTACATTTTCTAAAGATAGGGAAAATCATGCT
Source organism: Sequoiadendron giganteum (assembly GCA_007115665.2). NCBI lineage: Eukaryota > Viridiplantae > Streptophyta > Pinopsida > Cupressales > Cupressaceae > Sequoiadendron > Sequoiadendron giganteum. Next base: position 440,400,981 of record CM021102.1, on the reverse strand, counting down.
ACGAATTTATCAAAAGTTCTCAAGAAATGTGTAAGTTATGGTGTATCCTTAAATCTAAAGAAGTGTGTGTTTGGGGTTTCTATAGGGAAATTTCTAGGACACATAATATCAAAAAGGGGAATTTCAATTGACCCAGATAGAGTCGAATCCATTCTAAAATTGACTATGCCAGGTAGCAAAAAGGACATGAGATTCTTTTTTGGGAAAATAAATTTTGTGCGGAAATTCATAACTGAATTTGCAGAGATTGTTAAGTCTCTCAACGAAATGATGAAGAAAGAGGCTAAGATTGAATGGAGTAATGAGGCTAAGCCTGCCTTTTCATAGATTAAACAATCTATATCAGAGGCACCAATTTTGACCAACCCTGATTATCTAAAGCCTTTTTACATTTACTCTTTTGCATATGATCACTCTTGTGCTACTATTCTGATGCAGAGAAAAGGTGAAGGAGATGAAAGTACCATTGCTTTTATGAGTTCTCCATTCAAGAACGCTAAAGAAAGATATCCACCTTTGGAAAAGTAGGCTTTTGCACTAGTGCAGGTGGTCAAGAAATTTCTTCATTATATTCTCCGCAGTCATATCACTGCAATAGTTCCAGACCCTACTGTCAAGTCCCTTCTCATGCAAAGCGAACTAGGGGAGAGACAAGTAAAATGGATGGCCACCTTGCAGGAATATGATCTTGAAATTCATCCCATGAAGCTAGTACGAGGACAAGGCTTGTCTAAAGAAATGGCAAACAACGATACTAAGATTACTTTTCAACAATACATGGTGTAGTCATTTACAGGTGATCCTTGCTATTCTGATTTGATATTTTTATTTCTATATAACAAGTGTCTGGATGGGATGAATGCCACTCAGAGGAGAGCATTGATATTAAAGAGTTCTCATTACATGCTCAAAGGAGGAGTTCTCTATCAAAGGAACTTTGAAGGTATTTATCTACGCTGCCTTGATTAGCAACAAGAAAAACATGCCATTACAAAATTCCATGGTAGACATGGTATTGGACATGGGTCAGTTGATTCCATGGCACACCAAATCTTGAGATCAGGCTATTATTGGCCCCATGTGTTCTGAGATGCACATCAATACATGAGGACATGTCATACATGTTAGACTTCTGCATCTAGAGAATGCAATCTGGTGATGCCCCTACAACTGGTATACGAGGTAAAACCATTTTCCCAATGGGCATTAGATTTTGTAGGGGTAATTAATCCAAATTCATTTGCAAGTCATAAATTCATTTTGACAACAACCGACTATTCTACACACTAGAATGAAGCCCAACCTTGTAAAATCAACACCACTGAGGTGGTCATCAAATTTCTTAATGAATACATCATTATCAAGTTTGGAGTACCGTTTTCCCTGGTATGTGACAATGGCCCTAATTTTTCTTATGCATAATTTATTCAATGGGCATATGAACATAAAATAGTGTTGAAATATTCTTCTAATTATTACCCATAGGGGAGTGGAGTTGCAAAGTCTACTAGCAAAAACCTCTTAGAAGTAATTAAGAAATTTTTAGAGAGTAACCCTAGGGATTGACATACTCAACTTAGGTTTTCCTTATGGGCAGATAGAACTCATATTAAAGCCACCTTAAGGAATTCCCCATTTAAGTTGGTAAATGGCCAAGACCTAGTCTTTCCTATGAACTTACATATACCAATTCTCAGGTTCATGCAAAAAATTTATTCAAATGATGATAGGATAGAGGTCAAGCTTAATAACCTACTGAGTTTAGAGGAACATAGAGATGTTGCCTTACAATAGTTTTCCAAGCACCAAGTTGTTGTCAAACGTTGGTTTGACAAAAGAGCGAAATTAAAGCCTTTAGAATATCACACTTAGTATTGTTGTGGGATAAGGCGAAGGAAAGGAAAGGTGATCACCATAAATTTGACCGACTTTGGTTAGGTCCATATCAGATTGCTAAGATCCTTGGTGAAAATTCTTTCTGTTTAAGTACTTTAATAGGAGAACCTGTTCCATTGCCCATCAACGAGAAATTTCTAAAACATTACTTTGGCCCATGAATGGGTTTGATGATAATTTTTGTTCTAAGTATGTAATTAATTTTTTTTGCTTTTGGTTTGTGTGTTTTTTGTTGTCCTTTTGTTTTCTTTCTTTATTTTGTTTGTTTCTGGGGTTTTCATTTTTTATCCAATTCAAGGATGGGTGAAGTTATTTGAAGTATATTGAAGGTACTAGGAGAGAAGTTGGTTGAGTTGTTTTCAGGTATGTCTGTTGAATTTTTCTGTTTCATAACTTGTGACTTATGTTCCTTCTGTATAATGGTCTGATAGGTTAAACACAAACATGTATATTTTAAGAGATCTCATCAACCATGGTTGAATCTATCACAAAATAGATAAAACATATGTTCTACATAAAAGCTCATTTGTCCCTAGGTGGCTGTATTTTAGATTTGGGTGAAAAATCCAAACCTTGGCACTGTCATGAAATCGAATGTAGTTCTCAACCCTAAATTTCAGGTTGATATATTTGAGTATTGAGAGAAGCTAATAAATAATTCCTTCAAAAAATATTAAAGCAATGAGAAAAAGAAGAGAATCATTGAATGATGACAAACTCAATACAAGAAGGGTAATTCAAGTATCTCTACCAGGGCTATGGATGCTTGATCGACAGTAGAGCAATGCTTTGAGAGACGTAGAGGTATCTTCATCGGGGCTATAGACGCCCGTTTGGAAACAAATCTATGCCCAGGGTATCATTGCATGACAATTAAAAGGGTTCAACTCATGTAGCTTGAATCTTGAATACAATTGTTTGGGAATAAGAGGAATTTTTTATTAGAAAAAGATGAACCATACATGCACACACTCAGATTTGAAGTTGTTAATGTTGATTTACATATGATTTTCCAGATCAACCTTGTTTTCTATGACTAGTCACACTTGAGTGTAAAACGTTCATAAACCAAAGGTTATGGGTGACTGAATTCTTCAATATCTTGAAAATGAGTAAACCATTTTCCCAACCGACTCTCCATTTGTTATGCCTTGCATAAACACCCCATCTTTTGCTTTGGTCAAAATGGGTCCCCCCTTTGTTTCTTGTCCTTGTGTCTTTTCATTTGGGACTTAGGAGTTTTTCTTTTCTCCTAAGTCTTTGTTTTTGTTCTTTTTCTTTGGCAGAACCAGAACCGGAATTGAACCTTGACTTGGAACTTACTTTAATAACATCTCTTAGCTTTGTTTTGATCCCACTCCCATTTGTTTCCTTGTGTTTTTATTTTTGGTCCATGTTGTTTTCCTTTCGTGGGGTTGGATCCAGAATGGATTTTGAACTCAAAACTTTCACAAGTTCCAAGTTATTTTCCCATCCCGCTTCCACCTCCACCTTTTTCTTTTTTCTATTTTGTCTTGGGTTTTGTCGTTTCGATCTTGTCTCTGCCTTGTTGTCTTTATTTCATTGTTTTTCTTGTTTTCTTTGTCCTTGGTGGAGTTAGAACCGAAATCAAAACCAAATCGAGAACTTTGTAAAGGTTCTTTGGACAGTCTCGATCCGGATCCTGCCCCCGCTTTATTGTTTTCTCCACATTACTTTTGTTGCACGATAATTTGTGTGCTTGGTCTCTTTGTGATCCCATGCTTGACCAACCACATTAATGACATTAATTGCAGGCTCCTCACACACATGAAATCAACTTTTAAAACTTAATTAAGGTTAATTTTGCATATCATTATTAGTTGAGTTAGTTTTACGAATGAAAACCGAGATAGAGAAGAAGGAGCATGATTGGGTCAAGGAGGAAACATATGCGCGTGGATTTGGATCAATTGTCAACCTATTAGGTAGCATTTTGAGGTAGGTGGACTTTTTTTTCCTCGTTTCCTTTATCATTTTTTATTTTTTGTTTTTGCTTCGTGTTCTTCGCGCATTCGTGAGCTTGCTCATGAATCTTTGGCTGTTTTTGTGGTGTTTCTTTTGTTCTTTTTTTTTCTTTCTTTCATTGTCTTTCTTTCTTTCTTTTATGTCTTTTCTGGTTTGTTTTTCTCACCTTGGTTGTTTTTACATGTGGTCGTGTCCATATTGCCGTGCCCTAGGGTTTAGGGTGTCATTTTCAAAGGATTTGAAGGTTCTTAAAAGGTATCCAATCTATTAAGTCAATCGTTCAATCCTTTTCTATGTGTTGGCTTGATGATTTCCACTTAGGGTTTTGATGCCCTAATTTCTTAAGTCGATAGGTTAAGTAAGCTAGGGTTTTCATGCCCCATGTTAATTTAAAATTGTGCCCTAGTTATTGGTTTCCCCTTGGTCATATGAGGGATGAAGTTTTATTTTTACGTTAAGCCTCCATGGCTCATCATGTGACCTTGCTTTAAAATCATTATGAGTGCTTAGGTAAACTTTCTAAGGATGATATCATGATGATAGTGGGCAGATTCAGATCCAGGAATGGTTTAATCCATAAAATTTTATTTGAAATATTGCAGATCCAATTTTGAACCCACTTTCGATGGACTTTAGGCTAGCAAGCATCTTTTACTCTAGTAGAATTAGAACCAGAATGGGGGTTAGATTCAAAAATCCCTAATGTATCGAGTCTAATTTTCAATCTGGTCCTAGTCGCAATAACCATTCCTACTCTGGTCCCGGTCCCAATAACCATTCTGATGATGAATTTGGTCTTGACCCTACCAATCCTTAATGCTTTCTAATGATGTTCCTTTCTTGGTCCCGCCTTAGGTTAATGGTAAATTTTTCTATGTATGTAGAGACTACATGAAGAAGCATAGAATAATAGGGAAGGTGAACTTTCTAAGGATTAATTTTCATGCTATTTATAGATCTAATCCAAGTTTGGCTTGTAGGAACCAAAAATGTCAGGAGCATCTAGAGAAGTTTCAAAGATGGAAGGTCAAGCAACATAAATCTCAAAGCAAGTAAAGCCCAAAAGGATAAAGGTGGAGCAACTACCTTATATGTTAAGATATAAACATCGAATGATCAGTGCCACAACCAACAAGTTAGATTTGGGGTGGTCAAACATCATAGACACCAACTTGGGAACATTCGATTATGAAGATTTGATTGCATAAACCTTTGCAAAGGAAGTTACTGGGAGGACATAAGGATAGGTCAAGCTAAAATTTCTCATGTCACACTCTTTCCTCTGTCAGTCCAATGCCTAGAGCTGATCTTAGCTGCAACAGGAGCCTATAATGCAGTGTCAAGGAAATTCATGGATTAGCAAGGGAATTTCATAATTGTATTATCCCCACAAATGATGAGACTGATGTTTAATGCACCTAGTTCAAAGAATCCAAGGCTGTTGATAGAGGCAAATGAATTACAAAGATTAAATGAGAACACATATGTCAACATGAACCATATGAATAAGAAATAGTTAAGAACTAAAAAGAAATCCTTAAGTAAGATTCCTGACTAGCCCAAAAGGGGAGATTTCAAGAAGGAAGTGGGTGACCTAATCCTAATTCTCTCTAGAGTGTTTGGTAAAAAAGACTGCATATTTCAAGGACTGGATGTTCCCATTCATTCAACCTATCTTTGATGGCAGACACAAATTTGATTGGTGTATGATCATGTCTGATAGTTTGCATAATCAAATGATAAATGTAAGGGAAACAAAGACCTTCTATATGAATTCTTATGTCATATATGCAGCTGCAAGAATGGGTATCTTCCCGAGGTTGAATGCATTAGGAGTGTTGGGAGAAGCTCCTGGACAGCAAAGAGTATGGAACCATTATGACCAACTAACTTTGCAAAAATCAGAAGAACACTATAGGAGAGTTAATGATGCATTTTTGTATGTCATTATCAATCGATTGACTAGTGATGTTGGTTTCAGATTAATTAGGGATACCATGGTGTTCATTTCTCAATGGGGACATTGGTATATCCAATACCCCAAGTTCTCCTACTCCAGGTTATTATGGTTTGATGGAAATCCTCACCTTCTACCAAGGTGTTGCATTGATATAATGATCCTAATGGAGTTAGTATATGAAACCTTGGGAATTAACGCAAAATTCAGCAACAAGCACAAAATTGGGTGCCATAAGTTTCCCATGAAGGGAGAATATTGTTGTCTTCACAATGTGGCTGCAAAAGCAATATGTGAAGAGTTGAGCTACTTCAAGTTGGGACTCTACACATCTTAGAAGCACTTTTGATCTAGACAAGAAGATTCATACCTTGAATCCCACCATTTTTTATAACCATTATAATTTGTTGGAGGATTTTTGGGTTGATTTACAGGATGAATTTGTTGTCAAGAGAAAAATCTATGAAAGGATAACCATCCCATAAATGATTGAGTGTGGAGTGAAGGAGGATATCCCTGACACACTATTAGATGATGGTGTGGTTTTAGACCCAAAGTATGAAGCAACGAAAATAGGCATGAAGGGCTTAGACCCAATAAATTGGGGTGAGGAAGAGTTCATTGACATTAGGCAGATTTATAGGACAATAATGGATAGAAGTATCCAATGGGTATTTTTGAGGATCAAGCATCCACCGGATCAACCTTCAAAGAAGAGAAAAGTAGGGGAAACCAAAGTTTATCAAATAAACAAGAGGAGAGAATCCCCCAATGAACGATTGGATTATCTTCCTCCCATCTCTAGAGGGGATACTGTTCCTGAAATACCTGTAGAAGAAGATCCTGAAGCACAAGGTATGGTTTCTACAACTATTGGAGAGGGTTCCTCTTCCCAACCTGCCTTTACACAAGAGCCAAGCAAATAAGTACCTACAGGAAGCCTTCATGAACAAGCAAAAACACTGAATGGGAAAGGGATTTAAGTTGAGATTCATGATATTGACACAGATTCAGAAGAAACACATTTTGATGATGAGATTGTTAAGGATGTGTCTGCTCAAAATATTGAAGAAGAACATGTTCTCACTTCGAAAGAAAATATTGAAGATGCCAAGAAAGAAGCAGCTGCAAAGGAAATAGTTGAGGCACTGGCTAAACAAAAACAAGAATCAAAAATCAAAGAAAAGGAAAATGTACTTGCTAAAAAAAAGGAATTAGAAGCCAAGGCCAAAGCTAATATGATTTCTAAGAAACAAGAGTTGGAGGCCATTGCAAAAGATGAAGAGTTTGCTAAGAAAAAAAAGGAGGAGGATCTGCTGTTATAACAAAGGGACGTTGAGAAAAAGGCTAAGGAAGAAAGAGAAAAGTTAGCCTTGCTTCAAATGGTTAATGAGCTGGAAGAAGAGAAGGCCCACCAAAGAAGAGAAAGAGAATCCCTTGAGGCTAAGTTTAAAGTAGTTGAAGAGGCTCAGATGAAGAAAGACAAGGAAGAATTGGAGTTAAAAAGGATGGAAGTAGAGAAACAAGCTAAAACTGATTGAGAGGCTTCTAAATTGTGGGATAGGGTAGGGAAATTAGAAAAAAAAAGAGATCAAATACTAGAGGAGAGGAGAAAGGAAGAAGACAAACTAGACAAACTAGAGAAAGAAAGAAAATTAAAGGCTCAAGATGAAAAATTGGCTAAGGAGAAAGCATAGAAAGAGAAATAGCAAGAGGTTGATTCTCAAACCAAAGTAGTAATTTGGCAGCCTCTCTCCCCTACCACCTCTTCTTCTACACAGAAGATGAATTCCCCTATTGCTCCTACATGGCTAAAGCTCAATCCCAAGAAGAAGCAGATATTGCAACAACAACCCCTTAATTAGGAGGATGTCAAGAAAGAAATAGAGGAGAGGCCAAAGAAGAGAGCCAAGGTTCTTCATTCCACAAAGTTAACAGATGTTGGAGAAAGTGTGGTTGAATGTGCTATCACTATGCTTGACAAAGATAAGAAAGATATGCAAATGGGGGATTACCAATTAGGCACTATTAATCTATGAAAGCCCACAAGAAATCAATAGATGAACTTGTTTGATATTGTGGCTTCTTCTACCAAATCAAGGATGATCTAGGACAAGCAAAATAAATATGAGCTTAAGTCCCAAGTTGATCAACTCCATAAGTTTCTGAAGGATCTCTCTTCTTCTATTTCTTCACAGATGACTTCTCCAGAGACACCTATTCTACTGAAGAAGAAATATGTTGATAATTTAATTGAAATGAGGAATAAGGTACAAATGATGGATAGATGGATTAATAAGTTGAACCAGGAAATAGAAGATTTTCTTGTTGAAAGTTGTAGGGTTCATAAAGAAGCATTATAAATAGTTAATCAAATGGTTACACATGTTGAAATTCTTGAGAAACAAGATGAAGAATATGGAGGGCATGCAAGGAAATTGAAAGATATTAATAAGCTACCCAAGGAAACCTTGCTGGAGCAATCTATCCTAGAAGAAGACAATGTAGATTTTGTGGAAAATACCATCGGCATCATCATATTTAGGTCTTCATTCATTTTCACTCATAGGAGTGAGGTGCAACAGGCCAAAAAATATCTTAATGATAAAATTGAAGAATTAGGAGCAAGTATTACTATACTTGTCAATGAGGATATTCTTGAAATAGATGGCCTCCTCCTTGATAAACTCAAGGAAAGATGGAGTGATAGATTTGAAGAAATGATGCAGAAAGGGGATGATGATGATGATCTTCTAATGGATAAGCTCATGGATGTCAAGAAAGAAGTTAAGGCTTCCAAGAGAGAACTCATCAAGCTTAAGGATATGAAAGAATTTTCCTCTTCTGAGTTAGCAAGAATAAAATTTGAAGATAACTGGGTGGATGGGTCTGATACAAAAATTCTTCAATAGGTAATCCCCAGTTATGAGGAGAATATGGAGGATTAGAAAACACAGAGTTAAAGTTTCTACATACATGTTCTCTTGATAGATCAACATCAAGGGGATATGTTTCACTGAGCAGTTTCCCTCTCCTATTTTCCTGAATCATGAAATCAATTCACAAATAGAGATCTCAACAAGTTCTCCTATCCCTTCTTGGACACAAGTTTTGACAAGGAGTCTTTAATCAACAACTGAAAATCAAGATGAAGACTGTTCTTAGATTGTTCCAATCACCCCATGATTTGTGGATTGAGGTTGTGATGAGAGAGATTAGTTCAAAATAGGTTTATCTATACAAATTCTCTCCATTTTGTAAAGGCCAGCTGATTGAAGCAATATTATCCACTTACAGGAGACTTAAGAAGTAGTTTTACAATTTTAGAAGTTTTTACAGTTTATGCAAAATACACTTGGATACATTTTCTTTATAGAGTTTTTCAATACAAGTCATGTTATTTCTGGAATATTGTTCAATGATAATGTTGATGAATCATAGCAAGTCGTATGCCAGTGGATGTTGTGCATAAGTGTTTCTTATTTGATGCAAATCAATAGAAGACTCCAAATTTAAAGCTATTTCATTAAATTATCTGTAAATGGGATTCTTTTATGTTTGTTGATATGTGAATTAATGATGAGCTAGCAATGTGTTCTTATGTGATTGTTGAGTTTTAATGGTTGTATATTTTGAATTAGCACTGTGAATGAATATAGTGGTGCAAAATAGTCTGTGGATTATATCATTTTATAGTTTCTTGGTTACTTGAAAGGATCATTGTGAAATTTATATGTTTGAATTGAAAGGAGTTTACATTTATGATTTACTATTCTATGCTTTGATCTATCTTTTTCTATTTATTTTACACCCCCAAATGTTAGATTAGTTCACATCATGCAATTTGTGTCCTTTTAACTAGCAAGCCCCTTGAATATTATGGTTGCATGGACTAGTGAATGAAATAGTATAGTTGAGAGCCAACTACAAAGACCTTGGGAGATAGGTGGTTTTAGATCAGTTATCTCTTTCAGGAGAAATAGAGTAGAAATATTATGTTTAACGTTGTTGTGCTATTTTGACCATCAACAGGCATGTCAAAAAAATTATCATCATGGTCTGAAAAAAAATTCTTTGAAGCAATGCATCTGTGCACATCACTTCAAAGAGGGGCAAAATGTATACACATACTAATGGTCTGGAGCACAAATTAATTAGATACTTGTTATTTAATTAATAAATCCTAATTTTTCTACTAATATAAATAAATTGATAAATTTATTTATATGGTTCATTACCTTAATTCCTCTTTTTCAAAAATCACTTTCCTCTTAAATTAATTATATGCACAAATTAAATAATTTGTTATTTAATTAATTTCCCTTTTCCATTGAAATTTGAATTTTTAATTCAAATTGGCACAAGTTTCCATATTTTTCTAACTTCTCTCCAACTCACCTGCCACCTTACCATGTGTCACATGAAATTGATTTTTTTTAATTTGTAAAATGAGAATTTTCATCAACCTGCAACAAATTTGAAACCACCTTGGACACATGGCTTCTTCTTTCCTCTGATTCTCTTCAACACTTGGCAAGGTATTCTCTTGAAGGGAACCACCTCCATGATTCTCTCCAAACTCTTTGTGCTCCACTTTTGATGCCTTAGGATCACAATCTTGACCATTCATCATTGCCACATCATCTCAGGGCTAGAAAAATCTATAAATAGAGGGCATTTCTACAACTTTTCATATAGATTTGGATTACAAACTTATGTTGCTGAAATCTTAGTGCAATTTGAGAGCATTGGGAGAGCATTGTAGTTAGTGTTTAGCATTTTAGTTCATTTAGTGTTATTATGGCAATTTCAATTTTAGTATCTTAGTTATTGCATCTCTTATACAGTATTACCATTAGATTTGCATTATCAATTTTAGCATCATTTGAGCATATCATTATTCCATCATAGATCATTCAACATTTAAGCACAAAATAAACAAAAATATAGTGATGTAGGAATGTAGTTTGCATTTCACAATATCTTCTCATTTCTTAGGTTGTCATCTTTGTAGATTCATGTGCAATGTTTAATAGATCCGAGATCATGAATTTTGAAGGTCCTTAAGACTAGAGAATCATGGAATGATTTGAAAGGATAGTAGTAGCAATTTAATTATGTTATTTCTATTTCTTTTATGTAGTACATTGCATGGATGTGTGTGTGTTTAGTTTTATTAACTAATTACTCTCATTGGAACATTTTAAAACCACACACCATCAAACCCATATTAATTATCCATTGAACCTATATCCTTTCAAAAGCCCATTTCGATCTACTTTAACACCACAAAACTTAGAGCATTGTTACTTTAGAAAATATAATAGTTCAATTGATTGATCTACAGAATTAAGGCTCAATTAGGCCTTCTTTGTGAAACAAACACCCTTAAACTAACCCCAAATCCTCCAAAAATCATAAACAATCTTTATTCATGCCAAATAATCATCAATACAGCCACTGATCTCAAAAAGAAATCCATTATTGCCTCAAATATTAAAATCCTCTTCCTAGGACAATTTGAACCATGTACACAAGGGTTTATTGAAATTACCCTTTACCAACCTTATTCCTTTGTGTCAAAGCTCCAAAAACCTTCTATGTGGTTTGCCTAAACTATTGAAATCATCTCCCAATTGTTTTGTGAGCATCTGTAATGAGTTTCTTTATGCAGCCATCAACCCTACATGGAAGGTTTTGTATTTTATGAGAAACCTGCAACTAAACATTGAATTTCTTATTTTTCCTGCACATTACAACCCATACCAGACTTAAAACATCTAAGACTGACCTACTCCATTGATCTACACTACCTAATTCGGTGGAGTGGTCATTTCTTACTATCTAGACCCTCAAACCCTATTATGAGGGTTTACAGACTGAAGAACAAAAAAATGGCTCAAACATATGCTAGACTTAAATGAACTCTTCCAAAATAGATTTCTATGAAAGCTACCTGCCTACACTACCAAGTACAATGAAGATCTAGACTAGTATTACTGTACAAGCCTAATAAACTGGTAAATAACAAAAAGAAAATCTCTGAATTTTAAGACAGGGTACTTTATTAATCAAAACTTTCCAAAAATACAATGTATGATATCTTTCTCGCCTTTGCCAGGCTTTAAATAGTTGTTTACATCAAATAGATTGACTACCCCTTCATCTTCAACTGATTAACTACCTCTTACAAGAGATAGCTTTTCACATTCTTGTCATTTTGTGCACTTTTACATTTTTACATCTTTTGCATTTTTTTGACATTTTTCCCAAACTTTCACTTTTTCTGATCTCTTAGACACCCATAAAGACTGAATTACAATGGAATGGGCCCTCACATGGCCATTTACAATGCATTATGCTTGGAAATTCAAATTTCAAAAAAAATATTTGATGGAGACATAAAAAGCTTAAGGTGCTCCTGCACCACAGTAGGTCTCAAAGATCTGTCATGCAAGAATATACCAAAAAATATGATAGGAATATCATGTATGTGTTGAGAAAGGTGAAGCAATAGTGGTATTGAATGAAATTGTCACTTAATACACCTTAAATATCTTACCACAAGAATTCCTTGATGTTAATGAGAAAGGTAAGTTTTCTAGGTCATCATCAAGCTAGCCACTATTAGGCATACGAGGCTCCATTACATATTCTACTACGAGATAATTTTAATATTTAACTTATAAATTATTTAATAAGGTTTCCTACAGATACATGATACATATTTTTTAGAAAAAATAAAGGACCTAGGATCTCCTAAAGTTTTAGCTTTAGATAGTTCTCCTGCACCTAAAAGAGTTTATGTAGCTCTGAATCAATTTCCTCGCTACTTAGAAGTTGCTATAACACTATTTTCAATAATGAACCTGCCTCTTGTAGGTCTATTGTAAGATTGAGTCTTTGGAAAGAGGCTTCTTCTTTAGTAACCTATTTGACACTCTTAGAGGTGCAACATGTGATCAGTAATGTTCTCCAGTTGAATAGAATCTTGTACAATAATGGGTTGGTACATGATTTCATGAATGAAGCTTCTAGGGCCCTTTTCTACCCTCGAATATAATATTATTCTAGTTCATCCAAAGTTGTCCCTATTTAAAATGATGGAAATGGCTCACATCTCTCATAATTATTTCTCTTGCAACAATATTGGAAATGAATTTAGATGCAATGTGGAAATCAGAACATACTTGAAGGTTCTTAAAAACTCCAATAGTTGTACTAGGGGCCATGTTTAACAAACCAAATGCAATTGTTAACTTTTCACTATGGTGGTAGATAAATGATTCTTTATACCCTGCTGCCTTCATTTGCCAAGCCAATTTCTCCTACTTTGCATAGCTCTGCCATGTTTGTGGATGTGATCTATCTCCTACATAAAAAACATGTACCAGTTTACAACCTTCAATCCAAATACATATAGGTATCTTTTTAATTCCTCTATCTTTCATCAATCTCTTTACTATTTGAACCTCACACAAATGTTTTAGAGAAGAACATAAGTTGAAGCATTTTTAGGATCCAACTAAAAAAGTAGCATTGTTGGAAATACTTAGCCTATATTCATATATGATCCACATGTACCACATATTTAACTAGAATATTAGTAATAATGTTTAGGGTGTCCTCAATATAGCCAATACGGGCACAAAGGTCAACTATGCACACCTAATGATCAACTATATATGTAAATTGTAATTTGCAATAAGGGTTACTGACATGTGAAGTATGTGCAACCCTCATCCACTAAACCTGCATGACTGCATGCACCTAGAACCCAAGAAAAGCTTACAATGTTAGGATATGTTACAGAGTGCTTCATTAATTCAAATATTTTGAGAGGTTCCTTTCAAAATCCATTTTGTGCACATTCTGCAATCAATCATTTCATTCCATGAAATGACATCTCTTTGAGGCATTCTATCAAGCAATTTAGGTGTTTTGTCTGTGATTCCATATCTTACATATATGTCTACCAGAGCATATCCAACTATAACATCCAAGTATCTTTTTAATTCATATATTTGTCATTAAAATGTACTTGTGATTTCTACCCATAAAAAAGGTGAATGAATAGTCATGGTCAAGAGTTTTTGATTTGGAAGTATTGACAAAATTTTCTTGGGAATATCTATTAAAGTTCCAGGCAATATTATTTACTGTTGTACACATTGTGGAGTGGTCATACTTTTTTTATTCTGTTAAATAAACACATTCAGATTTTTTTGTTCCAACTGATGAACCATACTATACTTTCTTTGTTATGATAAATTAGTGTTCTTCTAATATTTCTTTTGACATGTGAGATTGTGTGGATCACTTGCAGGACCAGGAGCTCCTTCAGTTTTCAATTGTGCGAGTCCATTTCTACCAATAGTCATTCTTATCTCAATATCATCATTCATGTAAATTAGTGGTAGAGTAAAATCATTTGCCTTTTCCAAAGAACTTGTGAAGGACATGGGTACACAAAATTCTAGAGGATCTTTGATTTCTTCATGTTTCCTCAGGCTATGAAATTTCTTATATCCGAATTCAATGCATGGTATCAAATTTCTTTGAAATAAAATGTAAAGATTAGCTGAGAATTCTAAATTTAGTTTTAATTTACCTTGATTTATTTTTGGTCTGGTGTGAAATTGTATTTTTCATTGTCGCAATTTTGGAAGTTTAGGTTAAAAGAGGAATTATGTTTATTTTACACATTCTAATTGAGTATTCATTAAGAAAATTTTAGGATCAAGCTAAGAAACATATATAATGTAGAGTGCGATATCAAGGGGTTGGTGTGTCATGTTATACTTATAATCCCCTTGTCAACATTTCGTATGCATCTCAATTGAATTTAGGTACATATTGAGAACAAGAATCTGCTAACTGGGTTCATAGCCCATCAAATTGGTCAGTTGCATTGTTTGATTCATGAGCATTTTCAACTCCTTGTTCAATTATTTTATCTCTGTGTTTGGGATCCTTCTAAGTAGCACATTGATGACAATCAGGAGGACCAACACACAAGGTTTCAAAAAATCAACCAATACTCAAGTTAATGTTTACAAACTCATGCTATTTGGCACTCTTGGAGCATACACAACAACAACTCAAAAAGGGGAATCACAACACCATACTTCATCAAAACCTTTTTTGGACCTTTCACAAGGTGACAATGTCATAAAAATTCACATAGAACACTTTTAGTAGCTTATATCCTTCAACACTAGATCTTTCCTTCATAGGATGCACCATACTCTTATAGCCATTCAACTATAGAATGTCACTCATAACTCTCCAGGAAGACCTCCAATCAATAGTGTGCAATAACCTTTAGATACCATTTATGCTATTTTAAAACCTATCAAAGATTGATATATCTTTGTTTTGTAACAACGCCCTTATCCAAGGGTTGCTATACTGCTAATTAGGCATCTTTAGGCTCCTTGATTAGACCAAGATTATCCATCATAACTTTCTCCACACAAACTTAAATCTAAACTTAAATGTAAATTCATGACACACTAAATTATAAGGCTTCCAAAGGATTTTATGGTTCTTTAATGTGAAAGACTTCAAGTGGCACTATTCTCTGCATTTGACCATGACTGCCATATTCTATTATGATAGTTTAATGCACACCAAGACTCAATTATTTATGATTTTGAAAAATACACTTTGAAATAAGGTTCCAATTCTTCTTGAAAAAATTTCCAAACAATTACACCTGTGGAGGATTTTATCTCAGCACTCAAAACACAAGAAATCCCCATGTTCAATGTTACATGCAGTTTGAACATGAAGAACACAGAGCTAGGCATCAAAATTTTGATAGAAAATTCATTTTTTTTGGAATAAAAATTTTGGAATATGAGAGAACACATTTAAATGAACCCTTTCACAAATTTTTAGGAATATCCATTGTTTCAATTGCAAGAAACACAATTTTGAATGCACACTGTTACCCTAGAATAGGGTTTTTACCCACCTGGAGAAATCTGTCTATAAATTTCACAAAACTAAATGGTTTTTGATGAAACCAAATGAATATTAAAGAGGATTCATATGGATATCACTTAAAATTGAGGAGGATAGGTTTCATGCATAGAATATGGCCATACAATAGCCTGAAATCAGAAAAAATGCTGGTAAAGAACAAAAAACCTGAGAATTACATTGAATTTCTTCTCATACATCATCCCATTTCCTTACTCAAAGTTTTTGAAGCTTAAAAATTCTTATATAAATAAAAAATAATTCCTAAAACTAACTTTATAACTACCTGACCCTTCATATTCCTCTATTTGGCATTTTTTGCATTTTGCAATTACATCATTTGACAGTTTTTTACAATTTTTGCAATATCTAAAAATTGAACTCCTAACAACCTTCTAGGACCTATTCCTAGATTAATGTAGCCATTTATACCTTATTACATCATGAAATCACCAATACTAAATCAAAAACCTAGAATTTTCTCATGGAGGCATGCTCATGCTAGGGTGCACCTACACCACACATTGCCCTTGAGACTCAAAAGATGTTGAATGAGCTTGATGACAAATGTGATGAAGTGTCATCATGGAAGAAAAATCCTAATCTGAAGTTATGTTTTCATCCTCCATATATTCATCCCTCTGTAAAAAAATGTGTTCAGTTGTATCCAATGCCAGTTCTTTTAGATCTAAGTAACAAAACAACTAATGCAAGAAAAAATATTTAGAGAGATATGGAATTAGGCTGGATTCCTACAATTTTTGGGCCAATACTATTAGTGCTAGATGTGGCTCTTGTTAGACTCATCATAGATTTTTTTAATGATGTTGGCTTGGGTATGTATATGGATGACATCCTTGTTTTTATAAGCATATAGTTTTAGTTCTAATATACACCATAAAGTTATATATTCAAATTTATAATTTCATCCTTGTTTGTATAACATATAGTTTTATAATGACATCCTTTTTTTTATGACCATATAGTTTTAGTTTTAATTTCTCTTGCAACAATATTGGAGATGAATTTAGATGTAGTGTAGCAATCATAACATACTTGAAGGTTCTTAACAACTCTAATAGTTGTACCAGGGGCCATGTTTAACAAACCAAATGCAATTGCTAACTTTTCATTATGGTGGTAGATAAATGATTTTTTATACCCTGTTGCCTTCATTTTCCAAGCCAATTTATCCTACTTTGCATAGCTATACCATGTTTGTGGATGTGATCTATCTCCTACACAAAAAAACATGTACCAATTTACGGTCTTCAATCCAACTACATCTAGGTATCTTTTTAATTCCTCTATCTTTCATCAATCTCTTTACTATTTGAACCTCGTACAAATGTTTTAGAGAAGAACATAAGTTGCAAAAAATTTAGGTTCTAACTAAAAAAACAGTGTTGCTGGAAATACTCAACCTATATTCATATATGATCCACATGTACCACAAATTTAACTAGCATCTTATTAATAATGTTTAGGGTGTCCTCAATATAGCCAGCACAAGAACAAAGGTCAACCATGCACACCTAATGATCAACTATATATGTAAATTGTAATGCAATAAGGGTTACTGATGTGTGAAGTATGTGCAGCCCTCATCTACTAAACCTACATGACTACATGCACCTATAACCCAAGCAAAGCTTAAAATGTTAGGATGTGTTCTAGAGTGCTTCATTAATTCAAATATTTTGAGAGGTTCCTTGCAAAATCCATTTTGTGCACATTCTGCAATCAGTCATTCCATTCCATGAGATGACATCTCTTTGAGGCATTCTGTCAAACAAGTTAGGTGTTTTTTCTATGATTACACATCTTGCATATATGTCTACTAGAGCATATCCAACTATAACATCTAGGTATCTTTTCAATTCCTCTATCTTTAATTATTTGCTACCTTGGTTGAGTTCTTGAGTTGCGTTAATGGCAAATTGGTTCATCAAATTTATGTGAAGGTCAAAGAACTTTTCCTCTACCTTCACCTTTCTATTATATTCTTTCATTGACTTGTTATAGGAGGTTATATTTCATTTAAGTAATTTTATCTTGTTTTTTTTATGATTGGATAATGGTCCCATAATCTAGGTAGACCAAACTGGTGGGTTCAATATCCATATATTGATTTGCCAAAAAGGTCTCCATTATTAGCATGGGCATCTCCAACATGGAGCCTTTTTCAAAGGGATGCTAAGGTGTATGATCCTTATTGGGATAGAGGTACAAAAAGTATGTGTTAGGGTCCCTATTTGGCAATGGAAATTGTGGCTACTTGGCACAATCTAGTGTATTGTATCATATTAGTATATCGAGCTACCAATCTCCTCAACCATCTATTGAAGGTGTCAATCTTGAGAGGAGAAAATTGTGTCCATTGATGGAAAGTATGAGGCTAGGTGCATATGATATGTCCACGTGGCATGAACTAGAGGATTTCAACGATGTTTGCACTTTAGTAAATAAAACCACTCAACAATTTAGCCATCCACCAATCGGCCGTAATCATTAATCTTTGGGGAAAGTTGATCTGCACTTTCAATGTTGATTGATGTTTAAGTAAAGCCTATAGATATCAAGCAATTTTATCAAATGGTTTTGGTGAAACCATGTGGTGTGATCTAATGAACTTTGGTGGATGTAGGTACTTTTATAGATCATACCATTCAACAATTTAGTAGGCTAATGATTTTTTGAAGTTGTTGATCTTCAAGGTGAATCAAAGGGTATATATTCAAGTGCAAAAACATAAGTTTATGCAACATGTCTTGGTTGGATTTGGAAGTCAAATATGTTCAAGTAAATTTGGGCTGAAGAGAAAATCTCCCTTGACCATTAATATTGACGTAAAATTGATCTATAACATTAATTGAGTGGGGTTAGAGTGCATTATAAGGGATGATCAATTAGATTTTGCAAAACAATGTGGTGTCATCTGGTAGATTTTGGTAGATTGGTCCACCTTTGGTGTAGGAGCACCAATCCACTTCAATTGAATTTGATCAAGTTTGTTTTGTGATAGGTTTTCATAGGGGTTTGAGGTCTTTGGTTGAATCAATAAGTTCTAAATGGACCATTTATCATGTATTAGGCGATCATATTTGTAAATGTGCAAAATTGTCAAAAGATGTACAAAAATGCAAAATTGTAAAAGTTGACAAAATGCAACTTTACAAAGGTGAAAGGTACTAGGTCATATTTTGGTGTGTTTTGAGTTTTGATTCATTGGTTAAGGTATTTTTTTCATGTTTTTTGGGGTCCCTAAGTGCAATTAGTTATATTTTTTCACATTGTAAAAAAGTTGTTATCTTGGGGAAAAGTTGCAAAAACTGCACCCTTGCGAAGTCTAACGGTCATTTGAGGAGGTTGGTTAGTACTTTAAAATGTTGGAGAACCTCAAGGAAAGGAGTTAGAAACTTTTTTTTTTAAGTATCCTCAATAAAAACACCATGTTTGACAGTAATTTCTATATTTTGCATTTAATTTATGTAGTTATAGAAGGTTGTACGTGATAGTACAATAGTATATTGTGATAAAAATTGTGGAATTTGGTTTAGACCTTTCTTAGCTGTAATTTGAATCTATTTTGGAGGTTGTTCATTGAATTTAAGGAGATAAATTGCTAAATTTCTGTAGTCGGGTCTGTAAGTGTATATTTAAGGGTTTGAGGCTCCATTAATGGCATAAGGCCCATTCCACCTTCTATCCTCCTTTTTTCTAAGTGGATTGGGATCATGAAAGTAGGATTAGAATTTAAAGGTGGGAAGTTTAGGTGTATGAAATATTTGGGAAAGTTTTGAGGACCGTCCTGAGGAAAATTGGTGAATTAGGACATGAAAGTGAGGGGATTATGAGGGAGTTTGATAAAATACTTTGAGCATAGGCTGTGAGATAGTTTTGTGAGTTTGTGTAGACATATTTAAGAGTGTTGGAGGTGGTGGAAAATTTATGTGAGGCTGGAAACATCAATTTTGAATAAACCCTACCCCAAACAAGTGAAAGGCGAGGGTTTTAGGTAGAGTGACTAGATAAGGGTTTGAATTTCCAAAAAAATGTTAAATTGGGCCATTTTTTCTCTGGTATGAAGGTTTGAGAGGTTATTCAAAATTGGTTTCAATAATTAGGGACACTTACTTTGGAAAAAGTGACCTAATTGGTCTTCTAGGACAATGTATTTTCATGAATTTGAATGAGATGTTCCAAGGTGACCCATAGAGATTTTTGGATATGTTTGAGTATGATTTGAAGGGTATATAAAAGTGTCAAGGGTTTTATTTTTTTGAGGTTCTTTGTGAGAAAATTTGAGCAATTTGGGTTTGCAGACCTACTAGTGGAAAATGAGAGCTTGTGTGAAAGGAGTGTTTTTTTTGAGTTTGTGAATCTGGTTGTTGATTTGAAACCACTTGGATTGTGTTGGTTTTGTTCAAATCCATCAAGATATGCATCAAAATTCCACCTTGGTAGTTAAGCTATCCATTGATATCATTGATCATCAAATCCAAAGCATCTCAATTTTTAATCTTGTCTTGTGTTTAGGCAATTAAGGTGGTGGATCCAAGTAATGAATAGGCAATATTTGAAGGAAACTTGTTGTAGTAAGATTAAATCTTATTGGTCAAGGATTTTTCTTTAAGGGTATAGTTTTAGAGGCAGACCATGATTTGGATGCCAAGTTGCTGCTTGGGAAGATGGCAACTGAGAGTTGATTTTTTCCCATAGTGTTAATGGAAATTGAGGAGATTGACTCCCTAAGTTATGGAATGTATTCCATCCATTTAATTAGCATTAGAAATCAAAAAAATTAGATCTCTCTAGGCATTATGCATTTGCATTTGAGGAATATTTTTCCCTGTTCTATAGAAAATTTGATCCAAAGGAATGTCTTGTAGTGCATGAGGTGTGTGCATCATGATAATTGAGCCCTCCAAGTATTGAATTTCTCCTTTGAGATGCAGTGTTGCAATAAAAACATACTTGAAGGTTCTTAACAACTCTAATAGTTGTACTAGGGGCCATGTTTAACAAAACAAATGAAATTGCTAACTTTTCATGATAGAAGAGTCTATAGAGGACATAAATGATAGTATAAAAATCATAAGGATATGGCATGCCCATGATAGAAGAGTCTATAGAGGACACAAATGATAGTATAACAATCATAAGGGCGACTAAGAGGAAAAGGATTTATGAAACAAATGGATGAATGGTTGTAGGTATGGTGATCATAGTGATACTTAAAGTGTGACTTGAGAGCACAGTAATGACAATCATGAAGACCAAAAGATAATCACATGTTGTTGATTGTTTTAATCACCTTGGCCAAGCAAGGATTTTAGATTGTTGTGGTCTATTCTTACCACCGTGAATAATAGAATATGTTATTTTTGAAGTTTTCACCTTTTTTCTTGCAAATGTTATAGCATGACTCATTTGCATTAGCACAAATCCAATCCTTCACTTGAAGCATTAGAATTTACCACAAATGGTTGTGAGAAATTGGGAATACCAATTATTAGCACGAGCTAATTAATTTCTTAAGCTTCTCATAAGCTTCTTGAGATTTGTCACTCCATAAGAAGGCTTCCTTCTCATCTTTATCTTATCAAATGTAATTGTCAATGCTTTAAATACCAAAATTTTGGCTTTAGGGCTGCCTTTGTGTTTTTGTTAGGTGAAAGCTCTGTTTCATTTTTTCCTGTTAGGGATATATGGTACATTATTTTCTCTTCTAATCATTTTATATCATTTATTGATTTCTTTTAGATATAGTTGTTGCAACTATTCTTTCAGGAAATAGAAACTTTGAAGGGCGTGTTCATCCCTTGACTCATGCAAATTACCTTGCTTCTCCCCCACTTTTGGTTGCCTATGCTCTTGCTGGCACTGTAAGTTTTTTCAATGAAAATCATTGTTTTACTACTACATATTTAATATTATAGATCTAGTGTGGACTTAAATGTCATGATATAGAGTTGGAATACATGTCATCTTTGATTTGTAGTTTGAAATTGACTTTGAGATAAAACCAAAGTTAGTTGCATAATGCATGTTAAGACTTAGCATCAAAGTTTAGCTATAGAAAAAGAAAAAGAAAATAAATTAAAAGAAAAAGATAAAGAATTTCGTTCTTGCTATTTGACCTCTATAAATTTCACATTTTTGCAACTTAAATTTTTTTTGGTGCAATTCTTGTAGGTTTGATTACCCTGAAGTGTGTTCTAATTTGTTTCTTAAGTTAAAAAAATATTTCATCATCTGTGTGTCCTCCTTGCATTTCATTCTTGCTACTAAATTGTCATATTATATTGCTTCCTCCCACTAGAATTGTAGTTGTTTGCAAGTTCACTATAATGTTGTACATAAAATTCATTATCAAGAGGAAAGGTGCATATTAAATAAAGAAGTTCCATTTTCTTTTTAAAATCATGAATATCATATGGGATCATTAGGTCAAATATTTAAAGCAAGATATGTAGTCATTTCTTTACTACATTTTGAATCTCTATCAAATTCAGAATTCAACAAAAAAAAGCCCTATACATAGAGTAAAAGGAATGAAATTTACATATCTTTCTCCTACCAAACTAAGCAATGATATTACAGTCAATGCATATAAAAAACATGGGATAGAATTTTAGAGTAGGAATGAAGTATAAGAGGGTAATTCCCTTTCCAAATGTTAATAACTTAATAGTAAAGACTACCACAAGAACACAATACTTACCAAAATGGAAAAATCTATTCAAAATGAAAAACCAAAGAGGCTTACCTGAAGATGAAATCTCTTTTTTCATTAATGATCCTTTCACTAGTAGTGTACCTGGAGATTGCTCAAAAATAGAAACTCAAAATTCTCTCTTGCAACAATCTTGGAGATGAATTTAGATGCAGTTTGAAAATCAGAACATACTCGAAGGTTCTTAACAAATCTAATAGTTGTACCAGGGGCCATGTTTAACAAACCAAATGCAATTGCTAAATTTTCACTATGGTGGTAGATAAATGATTATTTTTTCTTTTAACCTCAACATTAAGTAAAAGTATTGAATCTGGAAATACCCTTCTGCCTTCATTTGCCAAGCCAATCTCTCCAATTTTGTTCTTGTTTAGTATTTACTTTTGTTGTTTTCAGCATATGAATTTTTTTTCCTTTATGATTCTATGGGGATTCTAACTTGGTTCACATGCTTTTTGTTTTGGACCAGGTCGATAGAGCTAAGGTTGTACAAAAAATGCAGGTGCCAACTACCGCTGAATGTCTTCAACATCCTTTCTTCTAGGTTCTTTTTTATTTTATTTTTCAGTACTATGCAGTTCTATATTTTTCTTATTTCTATTTTATGACTACATGGTAAATTGAAGTCTCTAGGACATCCTACATGGTGAGAAATTGATGTTATGCAGAAACATGATAGATTTATGAAATATGAGTCCAATCAATATTTCTACCTTCTGATCAAAACAGATTGGGGAGAACCTAACAAACATTTTAAATTTTTGTGTAGAAACATCAAAGAAGATTAAATTAGAATGTGATACTCATCTAAAGATAGCCTATGGTGCTACAAAAGGATTAGCATATCTTCATCATGACTGTAACCAATATATTGTTCATAGGGATGTAAATATATCTAACATTCTTTTAGATGACAACTTCAAAGCATATTTATTAGAATTTGGAATTTCCAAGTGCATTTCCTCAACCAAAAATCACACCTCCACCTATGTTATGGGTACTATTGGTTATATTGACCTTGAATATGCAATAACCTCAAGGCTTAAGGAGAAATCTGATGTTTACAACTATGGTATTGTTCGTCTAGAGTTACTAACATGTAGGAAAGTTATGGACAATGACTCACACTTACTTCAATTGGTAGGATTTGTGATTGGTGATAAAGAAACTAACAAGATATGAAGATGAAGAGGTAAATGATCAATATTTTTAAGGGATAGTTCAATGGTAAGAGAAACAATGAAGTAACAATTAACAGGGTCATAAGATGATAGTAATCTAAATGAGGGCAGCCTACATATGATTGGAGCTTTATCACAATCATAGAATGAAAGTTCCTTTGAAAAGATGTATCATGTAATTATGCATTACAAGGGTAAGGTACTGTAGGTTATGATATAAAAGAACAGTCATGCACAAACGATAGTTAGAGGATCAACAAGACTTACAGGGGTAAGGGATTGTAGGTTATGATATAAAAGAACAATCATGTTCCTATTCTTTTGTAAGTTGTTGAACAACACAAAGGAAAGGTTTTGTAGTAGATTTCAGCTAGTTATTTTCTCTCTCAGCAATGGATTGTAATATTTTCAAGTTATTTCATGTTGGGACAGAAAATTGTAACTCCATTTTCAAGCTTACACAGTTGAATGCAATATCTTTTTGATTAATAAAATAAGCTATTTTAACCTTCTCATTGTTGCTTTATTGTGCAAATATTTTAGATAGTTGATAAGTAATCTTCTTTATTAATGGAAACCAATAAATAAAAATGACTAAAGTAATGACTAAATTAATGACTAAATATATGACTAAAGTAATGACTAAATATATGACTAAATGACTAAAATAATGACTAAATTAATGACTAAATTAATGACTAAATATATGACTAAAGTAATGACTAAATATATGACTAAATGACTAAAATAATGACTAAATTAATGACTAAATATATGACTAAATTAATGACTAATTATATGACTAAAGTAATGACTAAATTAATGACTACCATGACTAAATAAATGACCAGTTAACAACAATCAATGAATAAATTAATGACTAAATATATGACTAAATTAATGGCTAAATATATGACTAAATTAATGACTAAATATATGACTAAATCAATGACTAAATCAATGACCAAATCAATGACTAAAAATAAATGAATAAAATAGTTTAGTCATAAATTTGGTTGTGTTATAAATGACCAGAAATAAACTACTAATAGTCACGTGACTAAAATTAGTGATTTATATGCAATTTTTAGTAGTTTATTTAGTCATATATTGTTGTTTTTGTACTAGTGGTTCTTGGCCACTACATCTCTCACAAAGGAATTCAAGTAGATCTTGCAAAGATTGAGGTGATCACCAATCTTCCTATCCCTGTAAAAAAAAAAGACATTAGGAGTTTCTTAGGACATGCAGGTTATTATAGGAGGTTCATCAAAGACTTCAGCAAAATGACAACACCATTGTATAATCTCCTAACTAAAGATGTTGAATTCCAATGGACAAAATAATATGACAAGGCATTTTTTGATTTGAAAAAAGCTTTAACTCATGCTCCTATACTCAAGGGTCCTAATTGGGAGCTTCCTTTTCACATCCATACAGATGCATCAGAATATGCCATAGGAGTAGTCTTAGGACATAAAAAATGAGCTATTGAAAATGCTATTTATTTTGTCAGCAAAAATCTGCAGGGAGCTGAATTCAACTATACAGTGACAAAAAAATAGATGTTGGCAGTGATATATGCCCTAAAAAAATTCAGGCACTACATAATAGGCTACCAGATCTTGTGCACACTGATCATGCAGCCATTAGATACCTCATGAATAAACCCTTGATCTCAAGTAGGCTGGCAAGATGGTTATTGTTGATGCAAGAGTTTGACATGACCATTGTCAATAAAGCAAGGAAGGCCAATGTTGTTGCAGATTTTATTTCAAGACTAACTACATCAGAGGACAATCAAGTTTTAGATGACTCCTTCCCTAATGAGAATCCATTATCAATCAGTGTGCAGGCGCCATAGTATGCTGACATAGCTTATTACCTAGTCACAGGGAGAGTTCCTCACTTCTCTCCAAAAGAGAAGAGGGTTCTCATTGAAAAATATTTTCCTTTCTCATGGATTGTTGGATGATTGTTTTACACTAGACCAGACCATGTCATGAGGATATGTGTAAGGGAAGATGAGGCATATGACATTTTGCATGCATGTCACAATGAACACTGTGGAGGGAATTTTGCAGCCAAGAGGACAAAAATGAAGATTTTGAACACAAGATATTACTGGCCCACACTCCACAAGGATGTAGGGAGATATACAAGGAAGTGTGATAGATTCTAGAGGATGGGCTGACCAACCAAATCTGATAAGATGCCACTTTACCCCTAGGTAGTAATCACTCCATTTGATAAGTGGGGATTGGACTTTGTAGGACCCAATGATCCTCCATTAAAAGGTAAATCTTATATCTTGGTATGAAATGATTGATGGAACCCCTCAAAATTATTCTTGGTTCCATCCTGAAGAATTGTGAAAAGTCTGGCTTGGTCGTTTATGCCGATTTAAGGTCATGTTCCTATCACTGTGATAGGGTTTTATATTCATAAAATTTCAAAATTTGGCCTAAAACCCTTGGTCATTTTAATTTTACATTGACCTATCCTTCTCATTCCTAGTCACTTAAGTTGTCACTTGTGCCATGAAATTGATTTTTTTACCGACCCCTGATCTTAGGTTTGTCGGTCGCATGGATCTTTTCGAGTGTCAAATTTTCCTATGGTCGAAGGCTTAATCTATTTTTTAAAATATTTAGCCTTTGTTATGGGTTAGCATCTTGTTCACCTAGGGATGCCCCCTTTTATAAATAAATTTTGTGGTATGTGTAGAATTAAAGCTTCATATGGGTTGTCTGATCAATGAATCAATCTTAGTCATTCTCCGTATGCTCGTCTTGTTTGATTGCTTCTTATTTTATTCACACAGGCTGACAAGATTCAACCACGTGTCTCCTGTAGTGGTGGACCCAGTATCCTTGGTAAAAATGACTAGCACATTTCAAAGTGGATTGACAGTTGATTTATGAAAGATGTGGTTATATCTGTGTCATTCCCCACGAGCCCATCCTATTTTATTTCATATTATTTTAAGGACATAGGCTAGCAGGTGATTTCCACATGGTATTATTTTATGGTGGGACCTAATTTCTCATAGGGAAGTGGATGTTGTTTGAGACTCAATCAATGGTAAACAACACAACATGTGTTCTCATTTGGGCCTTTCCCCATGCCCCTGTCATTTTCGATGGTATGAGGAGATGGTCACATGGGCTAGCGGGCGGTATGACACTTGGCAGTTTGTGGGGCCTGATAGGTCTTTAAAGACAAAGGCTTATTGTGTGGAGGATGTAATTAATGGTCGATGACTGGTGATGTGGCTCAATCCTAGCGACTCTCTGCCATCTCGTGTGGGTCTCACCTATGTCCTATATCTTTTGATAGACAAGCGGGCAGGTACCACATGGAATTTCTAAATGGTTGTTGTTGGATTCTAATGAAGTTGGAATACTTCCAAATTTGGATGAAAAGATACTATTTCTAAATTGCACTATTTTCAACTTTGTTCTTTAAGGTGCATGCTTGAGATTTCGGTCATCAATTCTGATAGCCATTGATACGTGTGGAAAAGATGAAAGCAAAGCATGATAGTGTATGAAACAATATTTTGAGATCAGATTAGGATCAATCCCCACTATTTTTGACAATGAGAAAGACAAGTGAAATAATTCTTATGGGTGAGCGAGTAATTATGGTAGGAAAGTTTTAATTGATGTATAGTACAAAGTAGATGTTTATCAACTTGGAGTTTTTCTGATTAAAAGGGGCATTAAAAGCACAATTAAAACTCAATTTTAAATGGTTGAATAGTATCTTCCCATTGATTTATCTTTCAAATCATGATCAATGGTTATGATTAAAATGATTGAGGTAGACCGTTGTCAGCTCACGCGCGTAGGATTTCTTCGAAGAATTAATGGTTGGAACACTTGCATGACTCGTTATAAGGAGGACTGATTGCCATTTTTCTCATTCAGAAGATGTGTAAGTTTTAGGAGTTTGTTAGTCCAATTTGGAGGTCTAGAAGATTAATTTTTCTTGAGTATGAGAAGAATACTCATGAGGATGAAGTTGATACACAAGGAGCTCCTGATACACCAAAGAACAAAAGAGGATGCAAAAAATTTAAGAAGTATGGTGTCAGTAGCAACTATCGCCTGAGGAACCAAAACATTTCAGAAGAATTAGTCAAGTTCAAAGGAAAGGAGTTGGTGGAGTATGAGAAGAAGACAAAGAAAAGGTTCAAGTATCATAAGGCTTATCCAGGAAGGCTTAGTTATTCCAGTGAGGTTTTTGATAAAATTTCAGACAATGAGGGTGACACTAACTCAAAGGGTGATTATTATCCTCTCTCCCTAGTACCATCTGATGATTTCGATGAGGTGGTGGTGACGGTTCCTCCAATTCCACCATGAGAAGGGCATGGGCTAGAATCCTCTGAGGTTGATGACTCAGAGTGATGGCTATGTTCCATTTGGTTTTGATGACACCATGGCCCTTTTGTTAGGATCATCCTATTCAACACTCATGTGATTTCTTGTTTCTAGTGTTGATGTGGAAATTATCCGGGCTAGTGTATGGGAGAGGTTCCAGACTTCCTAGTGCTGGGTTATATGCATGTTTTTGTTGGGGCTGCTAGTGAAGAATTTTCTTTGATCAACAGGAATGAGGAGTTGGCGTGTCTACATGTAGGTCATGTGGATGTTGGTCTTTTACTCTTCCATTTTCCTAAATGATTGCACATAACTAACTAAGGACATCTCAAAATTTGGTGTAGGTGATCTCAAAATGAAATGAAATGTAAATGTAATTGAGCCTGATGTTTGTTGCTCCCTTATTCTATAAAATGGATTTTTGGGCTCATTATAGTGGTTGTACTTTTGAGTTTCAATAGGGTTTCATGTGAATTCTTATCTCAAAAAAGGCATGTTGAATAGGATAAGGGTAAATAGACTAGTAGATGGTCTTGGGGAATGATGTTCTATTTGTAACAACCTTAAATTAGTTTTATATAAACTACTGATGTAGAAATGAATCTTTGTCTAGAAAAAAGTACTCTCCTATGTATATTTATTATGAGTTATGAATGAAAATGCTAATGGTGTTTTCATTTATCTTCAAATGGTTATATTTGAATGTAATATCCCATTCTCATCTTTAACTCAAGGAATTGATTAAAATTCTTGAAGAGGGTATAAGTTTTGTACGAAATTGCTTAGGATTGATAAATAGTGAATGTTTCTTTTAGGCATTTTGAGTTTTCATAGTTTGCAAAGTAGTATGAGGGTAGTTCATCTACTTCTAGAATTTAGTAGTTCATATATTACAGATTCTTACATATTTGAATCCGTTGCTCCAATTGTTAAGGCACTGGCTGATTTATCATAGAAATCTAGCATGAAAAATGAGAAAGTAGCACACCTAGCCTTGAAATTAAAATAAGAACAACACTCATTTAAGATTATTGTTTAATGAATTGTGTGTGGGATGGAAATACTTTGATTCGTAGAAAATGAATAGTCATTCACTTAAAATATATGCCAAATCTTCAATGGGATGAGTTTTATTTGCATTCAACTATGAATCAATCTGTTATTAATTTGATATATTCTATGAAATGTAATTTGAGATTACCCTCCCTAGTTTAACAGAGCCAAAAGTGAAGGAGTAAGGATCCCAAAATCCTAAGCTCGTTGTGTTGACCACTAACCTTACAATTTCTTTATTACAAGAGATGGCAACTTTTTAGAGAATTGTTAGGTTCTACTGGAAAAATCACCAACACTAATTATGTAACCAAGTGGGTAGAATTTAAGGCCATGAAGCATGCAAGAGACAATAAGGTTGCAAAATTTATTTATGAGGAAATTTTCACACGGTATGGGGTTCCAAGAGAGATAGTGACTTATCAAGGGGCTCAATTCACTTCAACCCTTGTTACAACACTGGTCAATGATTACATCATTAGGCACCAAAAGTCTACTCCTTATCACCCATAGGCTAATGGCCAAGTTGAGGTGACCAATAGAGAAATTGAAGCCATTCTGACCAAAAAAGTGGCTATCCATAGAAAGGACTGGGAAAGCAGACTACCAGAAGTTGTTTGGGCCTACATAACTACCTGGGAAAAAACTACAGGATTCACCCTATTTTGAGCTACTATATGGAAAGGCAGTTATGATGCCCATTGAGCTTGAGCATAAGACTCTTAGGACTGTAGTAGACTTGGGGATGGATATCTCTGAGGCACAAAGGAACATAATCATGTAGCTGAATTCTTGGATGAGATGAGGAAGGAATCTTTACATCACATAGAGGTAGTGCAAAATTAGAGAGTAAAATGGCATGAAAAATTCATCAATGATAATAAATTCCAGCCAGGTGACTAGGTATTGCTCTATGACTCAAGGTATCAAGACAATTCAAGAAAATTGCAGACAGGGTGGCTAGGACCATATGAGGATGTTGAAGTTTTTCCTAATGAAGCTCTTCATCTCACTACCAATGACCATCGCCTGAGATTGTATCACAAGACAAATTCTAAGGAGGAGTTCCTCCAACAATTCACTCAGCATGCAACACCCAAACTTAGTATAGCTGAAGGAAGTGGACCTAGTGTCCTTCCTTCTGGATAACTAAGGTATGTAACTTTCCATAATAAAGACTTCCACTTTTTTGGGGGTCCACTTCTTCACCCATCCACCCATCCATTCCATCTTTCTCTCTCTTCCATCATGCCATCATCATTTCACTTCATTTCATTTCACTTCATTCCATTCCACCTCATTTCACTCCACTTTCATTAATTTCTCAATTGATTTCTTGAAAAGTGACTGGTACTTTCTCCATAATCTTTTCAATAAATCTTCCACGAATTTAGGTACTTGTACATCAATTGTTATATCTTAATTGTATTTTAGTGCATTTATTTAAATGTTGTAAATTAATATGGACGTTTTCCATAACATGTAATTATTCCTTGCCCTTGTCAAATCATCATTCCACCTCACATGTGAGGATACATGTGCAAATTTAGGTTGGGGGGGAAAGTGAAAATACCACGTCCACATGTCTATCCATACTTGTTCACGTCAACAAAATTAAAGTTATTGAGCAGATTTGAATTTTGAGTGAGATGATGCCTCGTATGTGTGAAAGGACATAAACCCTGCCATTTTCCTTAATCAGAGCCCACATTTATTACTCCTTTATTGCCTTTATTTTCTCCCATCATAAACTTAAGCCAAAAGGTAAAATTTAGTTGATACAAGCATTGGAAATTTGGCAACATTGCAGGAAGGGAATTTTTTGCAAAGCGATTGTTTGATTGCAAATAATGGGAGGTGGGTTAATTCAAAATGAACCCATGGTTCATGATGTATTACTACAGGATGCACCTTTCTTGGATGAGTTTAGAAATTGTGGATGGATAGACTATTTCCTAAAGCTGAATGGTTTTGGTGAAGATGTTGCATTGGAATTTACCCAGACATTTTCTGAAGGAAAGGCCACCATAAAGGGGTTGGAGGTCATGGCCACTAAGGAAAGGATTGCAAAAGTTACAGGGTTTCCTATTGATGGTGAGCTTTACCCTATTACCAAAGATGCTAGGTCAGCTAGGGCCGAATTTACAGAACCTAGTGACCCTCCATGAGCATGGACAAACAAGGACCGAAGAGAATTTCTCTGCCCGAGCCATGGAAGTAGGTAGCTATTTATGTTGTGAAGTATATTACTGAAGGTCGTCAGTTGAATCTACATTTTGTGCACTTCAAACTTCTGAACCACATGAGGCATGTGAGAAGAATGAATGTGCCAAACGTTCTTTACCACCTTGTTTCAATCATGGCAACTGAGACCCAAAAATGGTTTTTCCTCAACCTCGTAGGG
This sequence comes from Sequoiadendron giganteum, assembly GCA_007115665.2. Classification (NCBI taxonomy): domain Eukaryota; kingdom Viridiplantae; phylum Streptophyta; class Pinopsida; order Cupressales; family Cupressaceae; genus Sequoiadendron; species Sequoiadendron giganteum. The sequence goes on along the minus strand of CM021102.1, from coordinate 440,369,390 downwards.
TTAGTAGGAGGGAAAGAAATGTTCAAGCCACTCCTATAGCCTCAAATTCTAGTGTGATCCCTAGTGTAAACCCTCCTGCAACTGAGAAAACCATAGAGATTAGTTCTTCTGAGGCTGAACATTCAGAAAAAGGAAGTTCCTCTCCAAATTATGATGATGATGTCCCTCTTGGCACCCTAATGAGAACTAGGGCCCAAAAGAAGAAGGGAGAAATAAGAAAAGGAAAAGCTAAAAACTAAATGGTAGAAAAAAAAGTAAGCTCTAAGAACTAAAAGGCTAACACTGCCTACAACAAAAGAAAAGTGAAGAAATCCTCTTAGAAAATCAAGACCAGCTGGGCCAGTCATTGGTGTATCTCCCCAAGGAAGCCCTAAACTTGGAGAAACATCACAGGAGGATACAAAAGCTCCAATGGATCAGTTGAATGTTGAGGAAAATGACATATTTGAGGAAGCAACAAGCATAACGTTGTAATATCTTGCTAACATTGCAGAACAAGTTGAAAGCCAAGGGCATGAGGAAAATCAAGAGCTCCTATAGCAAGAGCAGAAGCTAGAGCTCCTATAAAAATAAAAAAATCAAGAGTTCCTACAACATGAGCAAGAGCAAGAACTTGAGGCCCTGCAGCTAGAACTGGGAGAATAGTCAACACCCCTTCAACTGGAATTGGTTGAGCAAAGAGAGGCCCTACAACTGGTACTTTATGAAGAACGAGTAAAAGTGCCAGGAATTTTTTTGGTAGGAATACACAGGACCTTTGATTATTCAATGCACAAGGTAGCCATGAACTTATGGAAAGAAGTGCAGAGGAGGGAAGAAGAATGGAAAGTAGAGAAATGCAAGATAAAGAGGGAAATTCAAAAGAGATGAAAAGATTGAGGATAAGAATGAAGAAATTGTTGCTATAAAGAAAAAGGTGGATGACATTGCAGCTTTAGTACCTCATATATTAGAGTGTAGGGATCCTCTGAGGGTCTATTCTTTGTATTTAAAGGATAAGCATCTTTATTTTAAGCTAGAAAGGATTGTTTTAGGTTTGAATCCTTCCATTGAGACCCCTACTGAATTTTTCAATGTTTATCAAATTGCTCCTCCTGAAATAAAAAAATTGTTGTGTGAATTTTATTTACATAATTATGCTATGACCCAAGACCATGATTGGAATCCACTATTGTATGTTGAAGATGTCCAACTAAGGGAATTTATATCTTGGATACAAAACAAAGTTATTTGGGGAAAGCAGTTCAGGGCCTATAGGAAAATTGAATCCAACATTCCCTTGCCCATTAGGGCTGAATCTAGAAATCCAAGAGACATTTTCAATGATTGGCACATAATTCTATACCGACCAAGTTATGGAAATGGGATCCTGTCTAAGAGAGAGGTAGTTTATAAAGAATATGAGAAGGTAGCAAAAACCACAAGGGAATCTATAATGGGATACCTATCACAAATGTGGAACAACTTAACTGATGATTTGAAACAAGCTGAGCCTCATTCCACGCAGAAGTATGTTGCAACACTTAAGAGAGTTGATAGATATATACAGATTGGAAGGACAAAGGGAAAAAGTTGGCTGCCACTTACTTTTCAGCCACCTATCCTACTGTGGCCTGTACCAAAATTCAGGTACTAATGATATGACATAGCTATAGAGAAAAAGATATGGAGCAAGTTGGAAAGACAACAAGGGTTCTTTGGGATCCTAATTCTGACACAACAAAAACTGATGTAGGATAGCTGGCGGTTGCAAATTTTAGGGCATTGACCAAGCAAAAGCACAACTCTCCCTCTGCTGGAGTACCAACAATACCTTAGGTAGGGGGGAGTGATGAGTCTAGTTTATGGTATAATTATTGATAGATTTTGTTATCCATTTGTTGCAGTTGTCATAGACTTTGATGCTTGGATGTTGAAATTTTTATGATATTTCCTTAAAACCATAGACTTTAGACATGAACTTATTTTCATAACTTTTAATGATATTGACATGATATATGAACTATTTGTGTTAATTTTTTATGTGATTAATGAATGTCACTTTGAGATAGTTATAGATATCTAGTTGTTGTGTGTACTAATATTGTCATGTAGATATAATTAGAGGCCTGTAGCTTAGGAAAATTTTGCCAGCTGGACATTCGCCATATCGGTCAACAAGGTGGTCATTTAATAGAGGGAAGACTCTCGACGACGGAAATATTCCTCATTCAAATTGAACTATAACTACCTTGTAATGATCGTAATTGTCTGTTGAGAAAATGTAGGCATTACTACTGTGCCAGATTCATGTTAAGGCAAACATGTCTAACAGATTATGTGCGTGCGTAGCTGCATCTCCACTTTCTATGCTTTCCCTAATGTGGCGTCCTTTGAATCTATTGGAGTTGACCACCTTGCTAATTTTTAGTGGTAGCTTCTATAAATAAGACTCAGATGCTCCTTCTGAGGGTTTAATTGGAGGTTTCTCAATCTGATGATGTAATCGCACTCTTAAGTTTTTTAGTAATATAGTCATGTTTCTCGATTGTAATCATATTTTTTAATGAATTAAATGAATTTATAAGTTCATGCATCTAAGTTTACATTAGTTTTAGGGGATACTCATCCAAGGGGGCCCACTTGGTGAGTATTTTGTCCTATACCTTCGTTTAGTTTAGTTTTTATTTTCTGTTAAGTAATTAGTTAAGAATTTGGCATTGTATGTTCCTGCAACCACTAGAATTCAATTCTATGATTGTTCCTGCAGCCAAAGCAAATAGAGTAGTTTCCTGTTTGTTCGCTCGGATTTTTATTTCTACCATACATTTCAGCTTAGTATATTTTTTGGTTGATTCTCAACACTTATGTTATTTCCTTACAAGAAATTTACTTTCAACATTGTGTCTTTCTTAGTTGTAGGATGAATATGGCTACTTTGGATTCCTAGTACACATTTAGTGCTGACCCATTCAAGTTTATGTCCCTAGGTTGACAATTTAAATGCACCTTCATGATGATTGAAATAGGTATTCAAGCTAGATGTCCAATCTCTGAATCACAGTTGTGAAGGCTTAGTTGTTGAATCATTATAGGAGGTCGATGATATCCCACAAGCATCAACCTACTATTTAATCCAGACTTGATGATTTATCTAAGTTACGAAAGGAGCACCTAGGGAAGATCAGTTTGTGGTAGTAGCTTACATGCCTATCGTGTGGACACATTTGGCGATGAGGAAAACGTTGTGCAAGGGATGGCACAACGAGACCTCATCATTCCACTTACCTACTAACAAGGTGATAGTGACGCTAGAGGATGTATGGCATATATTGCATTTGGTGATACATGGTGAGCATGTGATCGATGATGTTGATGTTGGTTATGATGCCTACCATGAGGTGCTTGACCAAGATGACATTGTGTTGGTCACCTCCCAAATAGACCTTGAGATGTACATAGGTTAGGTGTTGACTTTTAGATTGATTATTGCAGTGATTATCTCAACTTTGGTTGCTCCAGATTGATAGAGCAGTGGATTCAGTCTGGGATGGGGTCTGGCTTGGCATAGGATTTTTTTTCGAAGGAAATATTATGCATGGGGGCCAATAATGTTGGCCTCCCTTTACCATGATATGCATGATTTTATATGTGTCGATGGAAGTGCTATTGGTATAGGGGTCACCCTTCTTCACATTTGGGCATGGGAGCACATCGTTGTGCTTCGACCTATTATTTAGATGGTAGATGTAGGGCCAGATGATAGATTTCTCTAGAGATATAGGGGTGCCATCACATTACAACACACAGGGAAGCTCAAAATTCCCTACTAGTGTAGGGTGATCAATGATATGTTAGTATTCAAATGGTGGCCTTGGCTTCAAATTCCAACTTGGTATGATGATGTTCAATAGCTCTTCTTTACTAGAAAGACTCGATTCATGTAGGGTTGGGAGCATATGATCATTGAGAGGTACCTGCTTGATAGGGATGCTAGATATTTTGGCAAGAGGCAAAATAGGCTCGATGATGTGTACACCACCATCTTTTCCAAATCAGCTCAAGAGACAATATGGGGACCTACTATTCCATCCCATGAGGTTGTTGAGGGATTTTGAGAGTTGGTTACTAGGTCTTGATCCTATGATCAAGGACAGGTGGATGGATAAATGATACCTACTTATGATGCATGGTCTATACCCCCTTGTCAATTGATAGATCCAATAGGTATACCTTCATGAGGGAGACTGAGAGGGAGGGGTTCAGGCAGAGGCAGAGGGCAACCTGATGATGGGTAGGGCAGAGGACATGGTAGAGGATAGGATAGCTAGGATGGAGAAGTCCCAAGTGCACCACTAGTAGCCTCCAATACAGTAGCAACCACCGATACAACATCAGCCTCCACAATAGCCATCACTGGGGCTAGATCCATGTGATTCACATATACAACAATTGCAGGTGGTAATGGGTGAGAGGGATCGGGCCAAACAATTTTTTTTGGTTATTGCTAATGAGAGAGACCAGACTAGGAATCAGGTATAGACTATCATGACAAAGAGATACCCGGAGTGGCAGCTTAGGTAGACCATTGAGATGCAGTTAGCATAGGGGGGTGGGTGATGCCAACAATTAGAGACCATGACAACTGTAGCTCAAAGGCGGATAATGTCTACTAGATTGTACAAAGAATTTGTGACTAAGGCGACATATTATTAGATGCACCACCATAGGGATGTCCCACAAGAGCTTAGAAATCTAAATTACTCATAGAGGTGTGGGGTACATCCCAGGGCCGAGGATTATCTAGAGAGACAACCTGGTGAGGGGAGCAACCATCAGAGCTAGCTCATTTGTACAAACACTTTTTGATGATTTCTCAATTCTTTATACAAATATACATTCATGGGATCCTTTTTGATAGCCTCATGGATATTGTATTTTTGATCAATATACATACACTGACTCAGATATTGTATTAAGAAAAACATTATATATATATATATATATATAAGATGATATAGATTCATGATGTTTACTCTATTTCATGCCTTATGAATATATGGATGCATTTTGATATGATATGATTTGACGTGATATGCTTATATATGCTTATATGGTATATATGATGTGATATGTGATGTAATACTATGCAATGGATGGATGCACTTCTTTTTTAGTATCTTTTCATGATATGATATGCAGATGTTATGTTTATGCAAATGATATGAATGCACTTCTTTTTGTGTATTTTCATATGTTGTTTTATGAGATGATGATGTATGCGTATGGATGTATGGATGGATAATGCAAATTTTCATGCTTATGACATGATAATGCGATGTATGTTTATGATATGTATGCAATGATTTAAGATTCTTAGAATAAAAAAAATTATATTATTCCTCACAACTTAAATGATAATGATGATGCAGGATGTATGTTTTATGATATGCTATGATTATGCGAGATTTATGCATGTTGATGGTTTGTGGATGCAAGATGGGTGCATTGATGATATTTTTTGCTGACTTTCATGATACTAGGTTAGCACAGAGAGAAGATAGAAGAAAGAAGATGAATGACCATTTATTTTTATGTCTGCTGCAAAAGATCCAACAATTCTATGATCCACTGAGACTTTATTAGAGATGGTGATGAGAAATGCATGATGATGATGATGATGATGATGATGACTTGCTGATATCTTAGGATTGGGATTTTTTGTCGTTCCTTATTTTTGATATAAAACGTAGACATGATGCATCGAGGTATTAATATCTAGGATGGTGTTGTATCTAGCGTAATGAAATTTGACTCTACATAGGATAGTTTTTGTTCACACCTTGACATATGGAAACCTCATTGGAATGTAAGTTATAATCTTAGAATACATCAGACCAAAGCATACACAATAGTCAACAATGCACCCTAAACAACCGTCCTACACAAATAAGCAAGTATGAGCCAAGATTATTTTACAAGAATACCCACAAGCACAACAAACGAAAGATAATGATCGACACTCCATTCCTTTCTCTCTAAATATTTTTGATAGACATCATCGAGAGGTCCTCAGAATGGGTCAATAAGATAAATCATAAGAAAAGATCAAAGAAAAACAGTTAGTGTTATCTATATCTCTTGTCAGTTTAAAAATGTAGCTAAGGTGATTTTTGATGTTGATTCCCATCATAGGAAGGATACATCCTAGGACATGTTGATCAAATTTTTTGATTAGGATGAGGTGTGTGATAAGTTGTTGATACAAACTCCACTAACATATTTACCTATGATCTAGACTTTAGATTTTGACACTTAAGTTCTCACTTTATGACTTGCTATACTTGCTTTCGATTTGTTTTGCCAAAGGTTGAAGGTGATGATCAATTTATTATGGATGAAGGTCTATTGCAAGTGAAACTAAAATGGGATGGATGGTTTTGGGTTTTTTTTAATATTTCAATGTTTTTGGTATTTTCTAATGTTTTGAGGTTGTTTTGAACTTTTTGATAGTTTATGTGAATATTTTGGTTTTTGATTTTTTGAAGCTTTTTAGATTTTAATATTTTCCAGTGTTTTTGGATTTTTTTTAAGTTTTTTGAATGTTTAGGGATTTTCCAAGATTTTAAATGTTTAAGGCTTTTCTAATATTTGAATGTATAGGGATTTTCGACCAAGAGCCTAACCTAAAAGACCTATCCTAGGGGCCTTGGGGGCTAATCAAATATTAGCCTTGCCTACATTATACATGAAGAAGCCTCATAGTTCGACTGACTCAACTTATTGAAGATGAGAGATGAATAGTTGATGGGATGTCATTTTATTATGTCAGACTCCTAAAGACTAACCTAGGGTGTCTTAGGGGCATATCAATGATGGTATTTCCTACATTCAAGCTCAGAGACTTGTAGTTCGACAGGGGTACTTTTTGGATTTTCAATGTTTGATATTTTTATGGATGTGTTTTGGATGTTTTGGATTTTGACTTTACAATTTTTTGAATGTTTTTAGATTCTAGTTGTATAGGAGTTTGCAATTTTTTTTGGATTTTTTGATGAATGTTTTATGAATGATTTTCAGATTTTTGATAACCTTAAGATATACAAGAACCCGATATGATCCATAATGAATTTCCCCCAGTGTGATATGATAGATTATCTCGATATAGGTAGGACAAACTAACCTTAGGAATATGCCAAGTAGAACTAAAGGGGATACAATACTTCACAAGAGCAAGCTATGATAAGGACATGGATAGATGATGGAATAAATAAGATGAATGAGGCGATGGATAGGATAAAGAGCCAAAGAATAGATGGAGGTGCTTTATTTACGCAAAGCACATGTTTGCTAAGTTTTCACCAAGGTACTTTCCCAAAGCACCACCAAAGTGGTTTTCACTAGAGAATGATTTTTTTTTTTAATTTTTCAATACTTTTTCTCAATTTTTTTGGATTTTGATCTTTTTCTATTTTTTGTATTTTCAGTTTTACACCCTTTAAGACTAGGCACAAAACTTTTTAAGATGCAAGATGTTAGTCGGTTCCTGCAAGGGTTCACCTTCAGGTGTTTACAATTGATATGCTCCTGATCTATAGCTTGCGGTGATGAAAAATAGACCCAACCAATTAGGCTCAAAATTTCCTTTAATGTCCTAATCTGGAAGATTCTTTTGATTCTTCTTTAGGACAAGATCCCTATTGGCATTTAAATTAGCACCTCTGGAGTGCTTATTGGAAATGAACAACCATTTTAGGTGTTATAGTGCTGCTCTTTGGATTATAGAGAGGAAGATCTCTCTTTGCTGATGTTGTACATAAAAAAGGGTAGAGTAGACTAGGGTTCCTATCTTCTTTACTTAGCGGCAAGACACAAGGGTGCATAAACATAATGCATAGTAGCTAATCTTTTCTATGGTTTCTGTAGATCTTAACTACGACTAAAATATCTTTTAAACTATCCTATCTCCTCAAGATTAACATAAAATGAGGGCATAGGAGTGAAATGGATGGGTTGGATTACTTGAATCCGTCATCTCCTTAGAATATGGCTGAGGCTCTGAACTCTCAAATATACGTTGGGATAAGGTTTTATACAAGAAAAAACTCTTTACGGCAAGTTGGATCTAAGACTTTCAGAGGAGGAGGAACCCCTGTCTAAGGTATAGGTTGGGAAATAACTTACTAGAAACAACAAGGCACAAAGATATGGATATTAGGATTGCTAAGGAGGAGGAACCCCTATCTGAAGTATAGGCTGAAATATGGATCTTTAAACAACATCAAACGATAACTATTGATGAAAAAATATCCAAGGAGGAGGAAACCCTTTATGAGGAGGAGATTGAAACAATAAGCTATTGAAAACAAGATGTTAAAACAACTCAAATATTTAGATCAAACAAGCATGTGCTATCTATTTTTCTTCTTCAAGCTTTTCCAATGAATTACAAAGATTGGGACAGCAAAGGCACAAAATCATACACAATTACGATCAACCAACTAACTCTCATGCAAGAGTGAACAAATATAACTTTGCAAGCTTGTGGAAACAATGGCACATCAATTTTGTGTAGTAAATAAAGGTTAAAAAATGATGAGCCCAAGGATCTTATTTATAGAAACTCAAAGGAGTAGGCAACCCTAAAATCTCCTTGAGTTAACAATTAGTTCTTTCCAATCAGAAAGAATTATTCCTATGTCTAAAAGTAGGTGAGTAAGCAGTTAACTAGAAATCTACTTCAGTTAACTGAAACTAAAAAAAAGTCAAACTAGAATTCTACCTCAATTGACTGAAACCTAACTATGAGTGAACTTAAATTACAAATGTGTCTCCAAAATAGAGATCCACAATTAGTGGAGATCTAGAAATAGACATCCATAATTGGTGGGATCTGACATGCAAGATCAATGGGACATGGAGTTAACTTGGAATGAGCTATCAAGTTAACTCATGTCACCATTACTGCTACTTTGGAGGGTAGGACGTCCTTCTTGTGGTGATTTACACCTCATCACCACTGGTCAAAAGTGATTCTATCCATTTGTTGACTTCTTCCGCCTTACACAATCTGCTTTTGCTACTTGATCTTCTTTGCAGATGTCATGGAAACTTGTTGACATGAAGTGTGGAAAGTAGTGTGATTGTAGCTTGATGGCGGATTTTTATTTGGAATGACTACCTTCCAAATTTGGCTAACCATTGAATGGTGATGTCATTCATGCCTTCCAAGGCATCTAACTTGTCTATAGGCTTTACTTGATGCATGTTTGTGTCAAGTGTTTTTCAAAAAATCATGAAGTAGGACTATTTTGGTCTTGATTTTAACTTGAGAGTACTATACTTTGAAAAAAATTGACCATTTTGTATAAACACACATATGTTCAGACAAATTTTGAAAACACTTAAAAACAACCATCCGTCGAGAAGTATTTTTCAGAAAAAATCTGACACATGGGTTTTGTTCATGCTTTAATGTTGAACAAACCCAATTCATTAGATTCTTGATTCTGAGACTTTTCTAGAAAAATCCTTGAAAATAGGGGCAACAAGTTTGTTGTTCTTAGAAAATTTGAAGAGATGGGTTTTATTGGAAAATTATGTTGATCATACCTAGTTGGTCAAATTTGTGGTAGCCTACTATTTTCTATGACATGCAAGAAATTTTAAGACAGAAGAGAGGAAGAAGACAAGAGGAAGATTGGAAGTTATTAGTTGCCTTCTTGCAATTTTTTTTCTTTGGATTCAACCTCTAAGAAGAAATCTATTTATGCCAATGATCTTCAAAAAATATTGAAGAACGGTCCAAAACCCTTGTCGGATCTTGAAAAGACATCCTTGAGAGAAAATTGCTATTCTGATTTTCAACCTGCAAAATAAATAATGAAGAATGGATGCCTAGATGCTTTCATAAGTCAATTTTGAATTGCAAACATCAATTGGACGCCCAACTAATGATTGAGCCTGATTTGGAGTTCTAAAAGTTGATTTCCATTGATTGTGGGACATTTGGCCTCTTTTGCCTCCAAAATCCTTTAATTCAAGTCAAAAAATTCATCTTTGACCTTTTAGGTGTCCTTCTTGAGTGTTGAACACTTTTTCCATCATTTTTCTAGGCTGAAGTGCCTCTGTTTGATCCTTGCTCTTGACCGTTCAGTTGATCTTGAGTAGCTACTGATGGATCTGTTGTTGAGATGGAACCATTATGAAGAGGTATGCCTAGGAGTCATCAAGTTAGAAAACTAATTTTGAGGCTCTAGAATCAAGGGCACCTTTCTCCAGTAGGGGCTCTTTTAGCTCTGAATTAGTTAATTTTTTATGGTTGTTCTTTGTTTTCACCATTTATACTCTTCGTGCTTTTATCTGACATCATCATTGACTGATGAGTTAGATGGATTTGCTTGATTATGCGTTGGGTAACCAGCTCAATCCTAGGAAGGATGACTAGTTTCTCAGCTCTTGAAGGTCTATTTAGGTCCTTCACATCTAAGGGAACCCCTAGCCAGTAGGGGCACTTTTGACTTGTTGACTGATTATTCTCATGCCATAAAATACCTCAGTTTGATCTCTATCATTATATGATTGAGTTTTCTGATTTTTTCATTGATGATTTCATTGTTGAGATCGATCAAATTGGAAAAGATCATCCTGGAGGTCATCGAGAAAATAGGTTGCATCTGACTACTCAAAAAGGTGGGCTCCTTTCTTTAGCTGGGGCTCTTTTGAGTGACACTTAGCCAATTTTTATGTTCTTCTTTTAGTCTTCACCTTTGGAATTTTCTACTTGATCTCAGCATCTGATTGTTTGACATGTCCTGTGAATGTGTTGTTGGATTGATCATGAAGCAGGGAGAGAGTTAAACAAATTATTTGTATAAATCAGTTGTTGATAGCTTCATCGGGTGCCTTGAAATGAAGGGTTCCCCTAGCTAGCAGGGGCTCTTTTCCTATGAAGCTCACTTACATTTTGCATGTTTTTTCTTGAAACATCTCCATACTTCGTTGATTTTGCCAATGATCTCTGGATCAGATGATTTCATTTGATGATGTGTTGAATAGCCAAAATGAACATGGAGAAGATCACTACTTCAAATGAACATGGTAATTGCATTTGGCCCTTGATACAAAAGGGCACCTTTCTTCAAAAGGGGTGCCTTTTGACCCTTGACTGTATTTCCTTCTTGGTAGCAAGGTGTCTTCCTTCTTGAGTTAGCCAAATTTTGGCCTTTTCAGTTTTAGAATCTCCTTCATCAAACAATATCTTTTTTAACCCTTTCTGCCATGGCTTCCTCATTGAATATTTTTAAGCTTATCTCTCAGCACCTGGTACTGGCCAATCTACCATTAATGGTTGTGGAGCTCCTAACTTTGTTCCTGAAAAATGAGAATAGACCCACCAGAGTAAAACATTTTTTTTGATAATTTTGACTTGACCAGTGTGATCGTGAAGTCAATTAATCATATCAAAATCATTTTCAATCATTTCTAGGAAGGTCCTATTTTTAGGGGTTTCCCTAAAAATAGGGGCACAAAACCCTAACTTTTAATTTTTCAAAATTTTACACATATGTTCCTTAACAAAAATCCACAAAAACCTTATGTTTGGTTTGACCTAAAATAGACTTTTGATGACATTTTTACATGATTTAGCTCAATATAAGTATAATGTGAAAACAAATATTTTGGGTACAACATTAGGCTTTGTCTGGTGACCATGTCAGATACCTACAACATAGGAGAACCTCAAATCTCAAGTTTCATAGACCAGTACTTTATTAGCTGGGCAATGGAGTCGGGACTTATTTCCTAATTCAAATGATAATGGAAGTTCACCTATTTATTGAGCTCACCTATTATTCACCTAATAATAGATCTTAACTATGAATAAACTATCCTATATCCTCAAGATTAATAGAGCATGAGGTATAGGAGCGAAATGAATGGGTTGGATTACTTGAATCTGTCATCTCCTTAGAATATGGTCGAGGCTTTGAACTCTCGAATATACACTGGGATAAGGTTTTATACAAGTAAACACTCTTTACAGTAAGTTAGATCTAAGACTTTCCAAGGAGGAGGAACCCCTATCTGAGGTAGACGATGGGAAAAAACTTACTAGAAAGAACAAGGTACGAAGATATGAATATCGGGATTGCTAAAAAGGAGGAACCCCTGTCAAAAGTATAGGTTGAAATCTGGATCTTTAAACAACATCAAATGATAACTATCGATGACAAAATATCCAAGGAGTAGGAACCCCTGTTCAAGGAGGAGATTGAAACAATAAGCTATTAAAAACAAGACATTAAAACAACTCGAATATTTAGATCAAACAAGCATGTACCATCTGATTTTCTTCTTCAATCTTTTCCAATGAATTACAAAGATTGGGACAACAAAGGCACAAAATCATGCACAATTGCTATTAACCAACTAACTCTCATCCAAGAGTGAACAAATATAACTTTGCAAGATTGTGGCAACAATGGTGCATCAATTTTGTGTAGTAAATAAAGGTTAACAAATAATGAGCCCAAGGCTCTTATTTATAGAAACTCAAAGGATTAGGCAACCCTATAATCTCCTTGAGTTAACAATCAGTTCTTGCCAATAAACAATAAATAATCCTATGTCTAAAAGTAGGTGAGCAAGCAGTTAACTGAATATCTACTTTAGATAACTGAAACTAAACAAAATTCAAATTGGAAGTGTACCTTAGTTGACTAAAACCTAACTATGAGTGAACTTAAATTACAAATGTGTCTCCAAAATAGAGATCCACGATTAGTGGAGATCTAGAAATAGACATCCATAATTGGTGGGATCTGACATGCAAGATCAGTGGGACATGGAGTTAACTCATGTCACCATTAATGCTACTTTGGAGGGTAGGACATCCTTCTTGGGGTGCTTTACACCTCATCACCACTGGTCAACAATGCTTCTATCCATTTTTCGACTTCTTCTACATTACACAATCTACTTTTGATACTTGATCTTCTTTGGAGCAACGTCATGCAAAATTGTTGACATGAAGTGTGGAAGGTAGTGTGATAGTAACCTAATGGCAGCTCTATATTTGGAATGACTACCTTTCACATTTGGATATCCATTGAATGGTGATGTCATTCATGCCTTCCAAGGCATCTAGCTTGTCTACAGGCTTTACTTGATGCATGTTTGTGTCAAGTGCTTTTCAAAAAATCATGAAGCACCATTTTGGTCTTGATTTCAACTTGATAGTACTATACTCTGAAAAACTTGACCATTTCCTTTAAACACAAATATATTCAGATAAATTCTAAAACCCTTAAAAATAGCCATCTGTTGAGAAGTATTTTTTCAGAAAAAATATGACACATCGGTTTTGTTTTTTTTTTAATGCTGGAAAAACCCAGTTTGTTAGATTTTCGGTTCTGAGACTTTTCCAAAAAAATCCCTAAAAATAGTGGCAGCAAGTTTGTTGTTCTTGGAAAATTTGAAGAGATGGGTTATATTGGAAAATTATGCTAATCATACCTAGTTGATCAGATCTCTGATAGCTTGTTGTTTTTTGTGATATGCAAGATATTTTAAGATAGAAGAGAGGAAGAAGACAAGAGGAAAATTGGAAGTTATTTATGAGTCCAGTTTATGGTTTAATTTTGATAGAGTTTGTTATCCATTTGTTGCAGTTGTCATAGAATTTGATGCTTGGATGTTGACCTTTTTATGATATTTCCCCAAAACCATAGACATTGGGCATAAGCTTATTTTCATAACCTTTAAATGGCATTTCCATGCTATATAAACTATCTATGTTAATTTTACAGGTGGATTAATGAATGTCACTTTAAGATAGTTACAAATATGCAGTTGTGTGTACTAATATTGTCATGTAGCTATAATTAGATGCCTGCAATTGAGGAAGATTAGGCCAGCTGGTCATTCACCATAACTGTCAACAAGGTGATCATTCAAGGAGGGAAGGCTCTCGACGACCGGCGATTCCTCATTCAAATCAAAATTATAACTGCCTTGTAAATGGACTTAATTTTCTGTTGAGCGAATATAGGCATTATTGATGTGCTAAGTTTGTGTTTAGGAAAACATGCTTGACCAAATTTTGTGCATGCATAACCACCTCTCCACTTTTTATGCTCTCCCTAAAGTGGCATCCTCCTGATCTATGGCAGTTGACCAACTTGCTAGGTGGTTAGTTAGTATCTTCTTTTCCTATAAATAAGACTTGGATGCTCCTTCTCAGGGGGTTGCTTAATCTGATGATGTACTCACATTCTTAGTTTTTCAGTAATATAGTCATGTTGCTCAATTGTACTCAAGTTATCCAATGAATGAAATGAAGTTATAAGTTTATGCATTTGAGTTTACATTTGTTTTAAGGGATACTCATCCAAGGGGCGCTACTTGGTGATTATTTTTTCCCTTAGTTTAGTTAGTTATTATTTTATATTTAGTAATTAGTTAAGAATCTGACATTGTTTGTTCCTATAGCCACTAGAATTTCATTCTATGATTGTTCCTATAGCCAAAGTAGACATAGTAGTTTTTTGTTTGTTCACTCAGATTTTCATTTCTATCGTGCATTTCAGCTCAGTTTAGTTATTGGTTAATGCTCAACACTTATGTTATTTCCTTCCAAGCAATTTACTTTCAGCTTTGTGTCTTTCTTACCTGTAGGATAAATATAACTACTTTGGATTCCCAGTGCACATACTATGCTAACCCATTGCAAGTTTACGTCCTTTGGTTGACAAGTTAAATGCACCTTCATGATGATTAAAATAGTTATTCAGGTTAGATGTGTTAGAGTAATAAGTTATTACACTTAATTAATTACATCATACTGGTTAATTAATTAAGTCACTTATTCCTTTAGTTGCTTAAGCTAAACTTAGGCACATTAATAATTATTTATTAATTATTAAGTGTGCACACTAGGGTTTCATTTAGGGTTTCCCTTTTAGGGTTTCTTGATCTCCTTCATAAGGATTGATCTCTTTGTAATAACAGAGATTCTCATAATGCATTTTACCCTTTGAGGTTTATAGATCTTCTCTGGTTCTGAATGTCTTTTGCATGTGACAGGTATCCATTTGCATGCAGGTGATCTTGGATTCTAACATGGTATCAGAGCTCCAGACCTGCCGCTGCCTGTTCGTGATCTGAAGATATGGCTTCTCAGTGAGTTTCAAGAGGCATCTTTTTTTGCAAGATCTAGGGGTAGCCTGATTTTCGGGACACTATGGGCTCAAAAAAACGTCGCCATCGCGTTCGCAGCGCCCCAAAACCCTAGAAATGCCTGTCAAATCATCCATTTTTGAGCAGTTGGTTTTTGAGGCAAAATTTTTTTGCCAGGGAAGCTGTACGACGTCCCCAACACGCTTCACAAGGCACGAAAATCGATAAAAAAAATTAAAAAAACTCATTTTCAGGATCCATGCCTGCACCCCCAGTTCAAACGGCTCCCGCCATTAGGTGGCCACCGGGCAGCCACCAGGCGGCCACCGCCGCCGGTGGCTCCCCCACCCAGCTCCGCCGGTCGGCCCAGCCCCCGCAGGCCTCTTCGCGTGCAGCCCCGGTCATATGGACGACCGGGGGTTACCCGCCAGCCCCTAAGGGCTCCCTGTCCATAGCACCCGGTCGCACGGAGAACCAGAGGCTCCGCTCAGCCCCCTGCCCTACGCCCAGGGGCCCAAAAATTTTTTGCAAGGGGGTCGAATTTTTGTGCCGATGGCCAGATGGCCATCAAATATTTTGCCGTGAATCACAGTTGTAAGGGCTTAGTTGTTAAATCATTGTATGAGGCCAACATTTTTGGCACCATTATCGAGGATGGTGTCAAACTAGGGAGTTCTTTGGATTCATTTATAGTTTTTCTTGGTGTACTATTTCTAGAAGTTATTCTTATTATACCCCTCATTTAGGATAGTAATGACCCCCTATTCTTTTTCCAATTCTTTGTGTAAGTTAGTTGATGGTGAGTTGATATCATATGCATAGAGAAAGGAGGAGAGATGCTTATGGGAGATTCCTTCCTAACAATCCTGAACTATTCCAGATAATTGAGTATTAGAACCTGCCAAGAGATGAAGAAGAAGAAGAGCCACACACCTTTGTTGATACATTTTCGGAGCTGACCAGTTCTAAAGTTTCCTCTGAAGATCAGAATCTGATTGAGAACCCCCTTGCTTTGGAACTTCATTAGGCAGACATGGGTAATGCAAATAGAAACAGACCTAACCAACCAGCTTTTCCTTTCCCCATTACTCATCAGAATGAAGTAGACAACCTCAAAAATATCCTTGCTTCAGTCCTTCCTAAGTTCTATGGACTTGTCATAGAAGATCCTAATACATTTTTGTTCGAGTTTGATATACTCTGTAGAAGTTATGACTATACCACCGATGCCCATAAGATTAAGCTATTCATTTCCACCTTAAAATAAGTTGCATTAAGATGGTTCATGAGCCTAAGAAAAAATATTGTGGAGACTTGGGAGGGCATGAAGATAAAGTTACTTGAGAAATATAAGGAGTATTGCAGGGGCAGTGAAATGAGAGGAGATGACATTTTTAGGATGCAGAAAAATGAAGATGAGTCTGGAAGATTACATTTCAAGGTTTCTATTTTTCTTACAGAAATATCTACACCATACACTCAATGAAGAATCAAAAAAGATACTTTTCTTAAGAGGAATTAAGGACATTTGCACAGATGCCTTGGAACTGATGGGAGGAGGAGATATCACCAAATTCCTTGGGAGGACATCAATAAGATATGTTAGAACTATTCTAGGGCAGCTTCAAAGAAAGGGAGAGCTTACCAGTTCTCCATGGGTGAGTCATCTATCAATGGAGTTTCAAGGATGGAGATTACTCACTTACTTGAAGAATCCAAGCAAGACATCATAAACAATTTGGCTACTTAGCTAGATACACTTTAGGTCAAGAAGAAACAAGATGAGGCAAAGGCAATGCTGGCAGAATATTGCCCTCATTACATACAAAAGAAGAAGGACTGCAGATGCAAGATGATAGCTAATATTGACAACAAGAAGATAGAACCTGAGTTCAAGAAAATCCATGGTGAAGATGATCAAGTCTACTATATTGCTCAAAGGAGGCCATGGGCTCCAAGACAAGGCATGCCACCAGATCTGCTATCTTTTGTTGGGCCATATTTTAATTATTATTCATTTGGTAACCAATGGAAACCCCCATATCCATCCAATTATGGAGGATATCAACCATAGCCTTGGAATAACCCTCCAAATTCTTGGTCCAATCACCAAAACTCTCCACCCTAGTGGTAGCAACCTCAAGGGAATTGGCGGCAATTTCAAGGAAACTGGCAGCCACCTCCAAGAAACTGGCAGCAAACATTTCAATGGAGGGGAGGACAACAATGGCCAAACCAGACAACCAATTACATGCAACCACCTTCTCAGCCCCAGCAACTTGCTATAATTCCTCCTCCTACTAGTTTGAGTTCAAATGCACCTAAACCTACTCAGCTAATAGTTCATCCCACACCTAGCCCAAATAATAAACCACAACAACAGTCGGTATACTTTGTTGATCCAAATCAATTCCTTGCATATGTTGTGAGTGTAAGTGACATCCACTTGTGTTCGGGAACTAATTTTCCATCTCCTTCCACACCCATTATCATTGAGATTCCTATGGAATAAGAGGATCCTTTGAATGTCCCCATTCAGCCAAGTGCACCTAAAAATATTGAACCAGTCCTAGTCAAGCAGTCTGAACCTGAACCACCATTTCCCCAAAGGTTGAAACTGTGAAACAAAAGGAAGAGAAGGACACAAATTTTGACATTTTAGATCAGTTGAAGCATATATGTGTCCAAATACCTCTATTTCAGGCCATAAAATATGTTTCCATATATGGCAAAGCAATCAAGGAGGCAAGTCTTAGGAAGCCAAACAGGAAGAAGAAAGACCCCACTATGGTTCATGTGGTGGGATAGTTGGTTGACATCATGCTTGGGAGAGTGACTGTTCCCAAATATAGTGACTCAGGGAGTCCTATAATAGGAGTTATAAATGGGATCTAGATAAAGAATGCTATGATTGATTTGGGAGCAATAATAAATGTAATAAGGACATCCTACAACAACTAAATGTTGCAAGCATGAGACCTACTACTACTATCTTGCACCTTGCTGATAGTTCTGCTATTAAGCTGGATGGGATAGTAGAGGATCTTGTGGTAACTCTAGACTCTTGAGAGTACCCAACATATTTCATGATTCTTTCTCCTAATGCCACACTAGGTGGGTACCCCATTATTCTTGGAAGGCCATGGTTAGCAACAAAAAATTCCTATATTGGATGTCAGACAAGAGACATGACCATTTCTAATGGAAAGAGAACAAAAAATCTTGTTCTCTACCCTCCTGCTCAGCCATCCCATGATAGGAATGATCCCATATGGCCACATGTTGGTGAAGAGGCCAAGGAAGTTAATTCTATGGCATAACTTATGATGTTAGGTAGAATTTATTTCATGCAGATTCAAGATGAAGATGAAGTATTGTCTAACATAATTCAAAAACATTGTGAGGTAGAGGAAGCATCATCCTCTATGCATCTGATTCTACTGATCTAGTGAAGATACTCCTGCCCGCTCTTCCTGTAGTCACTCTTCCTGCAGCAATAGGTATGTCTCATACATTTCTGCCACATGAACTCAAGGTACCAAGCATTAGTTAAGTAGCTATGGTAGAGTTAACTACACGAGTTCAGGTGTTAGAAGGAGAATATCTAAATATTAACAACAAACTGTGTGAAGAACATCAGTTTTCATTGGAAAAATTACTAAGGGCCTAGCAGTGTGTATTTGTGTGGGACTATAATGATATGAAAGGATTTGACCTTAAGATTTGCACTCATAGGATATACATAAGAAATGATTGTACATTAGTGAGGCAACCTCAAAGAAGAATTAACCTTGCATTGAGAGAAATTGTAAAAGGTGAACTACAAAAATTGCTAGATGCAGGATTTGTGTATCCCATTTCAGATATCCAGTGGGTGTCTCCATTGGTGATCGTGCCCAAAAAAGGAGGGAAGTGGTGAGTTTGTGTTGATTATAGGGAACTTAATGCTGCCACCAAAAATGACCATTTCCCCTTACCTTTCATAGATCAAGTTTTGGACTCATTTGCAGGAAAGTAGTACTTTTCTTTCCTAGATGGATTCAGCGGCTATAACGAGATCCAAATTGCACTAGAGGAATAGGAGAATGCCACCTTTACATGTCCATGGGGGACCTATTACTACTCACTACTTTCATTTCTCTTATGCAATGCACCCGCAACTTTTCAAAGGGCAGTCATTAGTATATTTTTAGATATCTCTCTTGATTGCATGAAAATTTAAATGGATGACTTCACTAATTATGGTGCTGATTTTAATGAAGCATTAGAAAATCCCAAGAGATTCCTACAAATATGTGAAGACCACAATCTATCTTTAAATAGTGAAAAGTTTTTAATGATAATGCATGAAGGTGTAGTTCTTGGCTACTACATCTCTCACACATGAATTCAAGTAGATCCTCCAAAGATTGAGGTGATCATGAATCTACCTATCCCTGCAAAAAGAAATGATGTTAGGAGTTTCTTAAGACATGAAGGTTATTATAGGAGGTTCATCAAAGACTTCAGAAAAATGGCAGCACCATTGTATAATCTCTTAACTAAAGATGTTTAATTTCAATGGACAGAAGACTATGACAAGTGATTTTCTAACTTGAAAGCATATTTAACTCATGCTCCTATACTCAAGGGTCCTAATTGGGAGCTTACTTTTCACATCTATATAGATACATCATAATATGATATAGGAGAAGTCTTAGGATAGAAAGAAGCAACTATTGAAAATTCTATTTATTTTGTCGGCAAAAATCTATAGGGAGTTGAATTCAACTATATAGTGACATAAAGAAATGTTGGCAGTGATCTATGCCCTAAACAAATTTAGGCACTACATAATAGGCTACTAGATCTTTGTGCACACTGATCATGCATCAATTAGATACCTCATGAATAAACCCTTGATCTTAGGTAGGCTAGCAAGATGGTTATTACTGATGCATGAGTTTGATATAACCATTGTGGATAAATCAGGGAAGGCCAATGTTGTTACAAAATTTCTTTCGAGGCTAAATACATCAAAGGACAATCAAGCCATAGATGAATCTTTCCTTGATGAGTATTTATTTTCTATCACTGTACAAACGCCCTAGTATGTTGACATAGCTAATTATTTGGTCACAGGGAGAGTTCCTCCTCACTTCTCTCCAAAAGAGAAGAGGGTGCTCATTGATTTTTTCCTTTCTCATGGATTATTGGATGTTTATTCTACATTGGACCAGACCATTTCATGAGGAGATGTGTGAGGGAATATGAGACAGATGATATTTTGCATGCATTCCACAATGAACCCTATGGAGGAAATTTTTCAGCTAAGAGGACAATAATGAAGATTTTGAACACAGGATATTACTTGCCCACACTCCACAAGGATGCAAGGAGATATACAAGGAAGTGAGACAGATGCTAGAGGATTGGCCAATCAACCAAATATGATGAGATGCCACTTTACCCCCAGGTAGTAATCACTTCATTTGATAAGTTAGGATTGGATTTTGTAGAACCCATTGATCCTCCATCAAATGGTAAATCCTATATCTTGGTATGCATTGATTATGTAACCAAGAGGGTAGAAGTTAGGGCCATGAAGCATGCAATAGATAATAAGGTTGCAAAATTTCTTTCTAAGGAAATTTTCACATGGTATGGGGTTCCAAGAGAGATAGTGATTGATCAAGGGGATCAATTCACTTCAACTCTCCTATGTATATTTCTTACGAGTTATGAATGAAAATGCTAATGGTGTTGTCATTTATCTTCAAATGGTTATATTTGATTGTAATATCTTGTTCTCATCTTTAACTCAAGGAGTTGATTAAAATGCTTGAAGAGGGTATAAGTTTTGTACAAAATTTCTTAGGATTGATAAGTAGTGAATGTTTCTTGTAGGAATTTTGATTTTTCATAGTCTGCAAATAATTATGAGGGTAGTTCATCTACTTCTATAATTTATTAGTTCATATATTACAAATTCTTACATATTTAACTCCGTTGCTCCAATTATTAAGGCACTAGCTGATTTATCATATAAATCTAGCATGAAAAATGAGAAAGTAGCACACCTAGCCTTGAACTTAAAATAAGAACAACACTCATTTAAGATCCGTGTTTAATGAATTGTGTGTGGGATAGAAATACCTCGATTCATAGCAAATGAATAGTCATTCACTTAAAAGATATGCCAAATCTTCAGTGGGATGGGTTTTGTTTGCATTCAACTATGAATCAATCTATTTTTAATTTGATATATTCTATGAAGATTTAATTTGTGGTTACCCTCCCCGGTTTAACAGAGCCAAAAGTGGAGTAAGGATCACAAAATCCTAAGCTCGTTATGTTGGCCACTAACCTTAAAATTTCTTTATTATAAGAGATGGCAATTTTTTAGAGAATTGTTAGGTTTTTCTGGAAAAATCACCAACACTGATTATGTAACCAAGTGGGTAGAAGTTAAGGCCATGAAGCATGCAAGAGACAATAAGGCTGAAAAATTTCTTTATGAGGAAATTTTCACACGGTATGGGATTCCAAGAGAGATAGTGACTGATCAAGGGGCTCAATTCACTTCAACCCTTATTACAACATTGGTCAATGAGTACAAAATTAGGCATTGGAAGTCTACTCCTTATCACCCATAGGCTAATGGCCAAGTTGAGGTGACCAATAGAGAAATTGAATCAATTCTGACCAAAATAGAGGCTATCCATAGAAAGGATTGGGCAAGCAGACTGCCAAAAGTTGTTTGGGCCTACAGAACTACTTGGAAAACAACTACATGATTCACCCCATTTGAGTTTTTATATGGAAAGATAGTTATGATGCCCATTGAATTTGAGAATAAGACTCTTAGGACTGCAGTAGACTTAGGGATGCATATCTTTGAGGCACAAAGGAACACAATCATGCAGCTGAATTCTTTGGATGAGATTAGGTAAGAATATTTGCATCACATAGAGGTAGTGTAGAATCAAAGAGTAAAGTGGCATGAAAAATTCATAAAGGATAAGAAATTCTAGCCAGGTAACTGGGAATTGCTCTATTACTCATGGTATCAAGACAATGCAAGAAAATTGCAGACAAGGTGGCTAGGACCGTATAAGGTTGTTGAAGTATTTTCCAATGGAGTTGTTCAACTCACTACCTTTGACCCTATCAGATTGAAGCTTCTTGTCAATGGTCATCACCTCAGGTTGTATCACAAGCCAAATTGCAAGGAAGAATTCCTACAGAAATTCACTTTGCATGCAATACCCAAACTTCCTATAGTTGAAGGAAGAGGACCTAGTGCCTCTCCTTCTGGATAACTAAGGTATGTAGCTTTTCATAATAAAGACTTCACTTTTGTGGGGATCCACTTCTTCACCCATCTGCCCATCCATCTCCACCTTTCTCTCTCTTTCATCATGCCACCATCCTTTCACTTCATTCCATTCCACCTCATTCCACTCCACTTTCATTAATTACTCAATTGATTTCTTAAAAAGTGACTGATACTTTCTCCATAATATTTGCAACAAATCTTCCATGAATTCAGGTACATGTGCATCAATTTGTTATATCTTAATTGTATTTTAGTACATTCATTTAATTGTTGGACATTAATGTGGGAATTCTCCATAGCATGTAGTTATTCCCTACCCCTATCAAATCATCATTACCACCTTGCATATGAGGACACATGTGCAAATTTAGGTTGGGGGGAAAAGTGTGAATACCATGTCTACGTGTCTGTCCATATTGGTTCACATCAACAAGTTTAAATTATTGAGCCGATTTGAATTCTGAGTGAGATGATGACTCACATTTGTAAAATGACATCAACCACCACCATTTTCCCTGATCAGAGCCTTCATTTATTACTACTTTACTGCCTTTATTTCTCCTATCATAATCTTAAGCCAAAAAGGTAAAATTCAGATGACACTAGCATTAGAAATTTAGTAGCGTTGTAGGACAGAGGATTTTAGCTTTTAGACGAAGATTGCAGGATTGGAAACTTTGTAGAGCGATTGTTTGATTGCAGACAATTGGATAATGGGAGGTGGGTTAATTCAAAATGAACCCATGGTTCATGATGTATTACTGCAGGATGCACCTTGCCTGGTTGAGCTTAGAAATTATGGATGGTTAGATTATTTCCTAAAGTTGAATGGTTTTAATGAAGACGTTGCATTGGAATTTACCCATACATTGTTTAAAGGAAAGGCCATGATAAAAGGGTTGGAGTTCATAGCCACTAAAGTGAGGATTGCAGAAGTTACAGGGTTGCCTGCCGATAGTGAACATTTCCTTGCTATCAAAGATTCCGAGTCAGCTAGGGCTAAATTTACAGAACTTGGCGACCCTCCATTCAGTGTGGAAAAACAAGGTGTGATTGAATCTCTCTACCCGAGCCATGGGAGCAAGTATTTGTTTATATTGTGAAGTACATTACCTGTGAAGATCGTGTTGGTGTTTTTTCTTGCTAGACCCTGGATTTCTCTAAAGGGATGTCATGCCTTATATTTAAGAACATTAGAGGCTATAAAGACTAACACAATGAGAAAAGATTTTAATGCTTTTACTCCCTCTCTTTAGGCTTCGTGAAAACAAGGAGGGTTTTCCTTATAGTGTTCCTATGAATTACAATATCTCAAGAACACTTCTACACATAGATCTATCCCTATTGAGTGCAATTAGATATTATTTATTAGAGGCTTAGCCAAACTTAAACAAATGATCTCTAAGTTGCTAGGGACATTTGATATTTTGAGATTTGCATCTCAACATGAGTAGAATATGAATTAAGTAGTGTTCCAACCTTGAATCCATAAATGGGTATTTTATGATTTCAATAAACTATGAGAATCCTAAATGAATAAACCAGTGCCTCATCAAATTGGGAAAGAGTCAAGCATGAAACCTTCAGTCATACACAATACTTTATCCATTGAGTGAACAATTTTCTAAAATGCATTACATCATAAAACTTCACTATACTTAAAGCATCACTTCTTATCAAATCCTTAGCACATTATTGCAAACTTATGACTCTTCTTCAAAAATTTGATTAACTCATTGAGCTAAAGCAAGAAAAATAATCATATATTCAAATAAACCATTGAATGATAAATGAAATTACACTTGATATTTTCATTCATAGCCTATCATAACAACACACAGGAGAGAAAATACTTTAAAATTTTTTAGATTTCTTTCGATATTAGTAATTTCATAAGACCAATTAAGACTATTTCATACATAAAACTTACTCAAGACATTTAATAGTAAATTCATCAGGAGATTTGCATTCTGTGTTCACTTTTCCCTACCTAGACCTTACTGGACTAAAAAATACAACCCTTGATATGAGCCTTGAGATCTCTTTTATAACATAAGAGAGCAACAAGCATCAACCTCATAGCATTTACATTTCACCAAAATTTCATTTCAAAATAGAATTTCATCTTCATTTCAAAATTCCCAGACGGTTGGATGTAATCATTCAACGAATAGGGGAATCAAAATTGTAACAACCCACATAACCATTCGATGTCACCATATCCATAGAAAAATTCAATTAGAGGCCTTGTCGTTCATGTCCATGTCAAAACCCAAAAGAGCGAGCATCAACATCACAATAAAAAGAAGACCCAGAAAACCACACCATCACCTAGAACCCAGAGCAGTACTACGACCATGGTACAGATGACCACCTCTTTTTTTGCCTTAGTGGTAGGCAAGAAAACCACCTCCTCTTCATCATCACACTTCACAACACTAGAACCAACAACATTATATGGCACCACCACATTAATTAGAGAAACCACGAGGACCTCTTCATTAACACTAGCCATCTCAATCAGAGCCGTGAGGAAATAGCTATAATCAGAGTCAGTCTCTGCCTCACTATCACCAGAATCACCAGAGACATCAATGGGTTAATTCTATAGGCCTAGAGAGCCATGACCATATGTCAACTTGAACCTTGCTCCCTTATCATATTCTGCAGACTTCCTTTCCTTTCTAAGCACTGCCACCTCTGAACTTGCAACGCAACCCTTGAGCGGAGAGCTGGACCTAGTAACACCTAGGACGAGCTTCATGCTTTCCATATTTGGGTTGAGAGAGCCTTGAAGACTATCTTTTTCATTTGATGGGAAATCATCACCAAAATTTCAAAATTTACCTCTAGCTGACCTACGCACAGTTGATGGAGATGCAATCGACTTGCTCATTTTGCACCAAGACTCAAAACTTTTGTAGGAAAAATTGCTTACTACAGAAGCATGAAGCATTCTAGAATCTCAATTTCTATGATGAAAATGAAAATCTACCATCCATATTTATTTAGAAATTTGATGAAACAATCATCAATGCTCCAATTGAAGCATGAGTAGATGAGTGATTATTTCCTGGTGTCTGTTTCACCATCATTAATTCCTAGGTACATGGAAATCAGTGTACAACTCATCATAATTGTCAAGAAATAGCCCTTTGCACACATAGAGATCAAGCTGATATCATTCAAAGAGCATGCACCATTAATGCTCACCATTTACAGAGCCTCATTAGCTGTCACATGGCCAATTCTATATTTTGAATATGATTTGTTGATGCACCAGTGCGTTGGCTTATTGACCGAATTAGATTGAGTCAAAAAAATTTGAAAATTCTATGTTGTTGCATGGTAGATCTATCATCAAATGAGACTTCCCCCTATCAAAGTACACGTATACCACTCATGAGACCCATCTAGCCTCCTTATGTTGCCAACAAAGTCCACGTGTCGCCATCGCATAGACCGCGCAAGGCATTTCATGAAACCATTTTATATCCTGCACGACATGCGCACTATGACTGAGATTAAGACCCATCAATACATCAAATTCATCGATCCTTTCTCATGGGAGATCAAGCCGAAAGTGGGAAATGGGTCCCACTTGAATTGAAGGATGCGTGGCACAATCACGCACACCACGCGGCCTAGCCAAAATGCTTATTTTAATACTAAGTGACATGCACGGAAAGGCTTAGATTTTGATTGTTAAATCCAATGGCTTGGATTTATGAATGTGCATATTGTTTGTTATAATGAAGGGCTATGGGTTAGGTGATGGGTAATGACCCCTCAACTAATTAAAGACTTAAGACATAAGTGGTGCAGGAGCACCTTAAGGTCTTTTGGAGAGATCTTTGCAAATTTTGGCTTGTAGGTGGTTCTAGCCTACCACCAAGGTAATAAGGACTAGGTTATAAAGTCCCAAGGTTGAATTGATGTGTGAGTTGTGTCAAAGTTAGGTTAGTTTAGAGCCTTGAAGTTTGGGAAAGTCTTAATGAGGAGATTAGGCAAATTTTAGCAAGTTTGTCTTGGAAATTTCTCCTAAAAGTTGGAAAATGGCATTAATGATGTTCTAAGCCTGACCTAAGGGTCCTAACATGTGGGAATAAGGTATATAAGGTTAGAAAAACCCTAATATAACATGTGAGAAAGCTATTGTATGGATTGAGAATTGGGAAGAAGTGTTTTTGACTTGGAAAAGAGCAAATTTGTTTTGGTTTTCTATGTCAGAACTTTCATCCAGTCAATTAATGGATTGAAAGGACTGAACTAATGTTTTGAGTCTTTCATTTGTGACATGTTCCTACCTTTTGCATCATTGATTTATTCATTTAGTTTGACTCGTTAAGGTTTTGCAATTCTTTTTGGGTTCTTGGTTTCACTGCCCGGTTCAGTGACAGTTTTGTAAATATGATCCCCACTTGACTTCCCGTGGAAAAGATTCCATGGACACTTGGAATCAAGTAGGGGAATGTGTACATAGTGTAGATATAGTGTTTGGATTCTTTGTGTGCAGGGGAGTTGATGTAACTATCAAGCTCTAGGTGAGTGCAGGGGCATTCTGGCTAGAAGCTTGGATAGAACAACATCAAGAAGACTTGCTAAATGGATTGGTTTGTGCCAATTCGAGGTGTAGGGGTGTAGGGTTATGTGACTTGAACATGTGTGTGCAAGGAGAAGTGTAGAGGAGTCCATTAATGCATTCAACTAAACTAAAGAAACTGGATTGTGTTACATACCCTAGAAACCCTTAAAAATAGGGGTTTGGTGGCAGACCTGTGTACGAATGCCAAGGGGATCCAAAACCTAGAAAATCTTGAAGCATAGGAGGTCTATAGTGAGAATACCTAAATATTTTGGGTGTTTGTTAAGGGAGTCTTGGAGATATGCCAAGAATACTAGTTTTTGGAGGCCTAATTGGTCAAAAAGGCTAAAAGGCCTAAAAACTAAGTTTCTTGAATTCAATGGTTAAATGAAGAAATAATCCTACAAGAAGGATCAGAGTGGAGAAAGATCACCCTAGGAATAGTTGGAAGACCTATTCCAAGTCCCAAGAAAGGTTTGGGAACTTTGTGGCAAAATTGAGTCCATGGGAGTTCATGGTGATATGAGAGTGAAGGTGAGTATTTGAAATTGTTGGAGAGTTCTATGAGGAGATAGGGGTCTTAGGAGTGACCTCTGAGTAGGGTAGAGAAGAATACCCTAGCAAGACCAAATAATAGGTCTTAGGAGGAGAAAATGCACTCTTGAGAGATAGCACTCCCCACCAAATTGGTATCAGAGCCTTAAAAAGGCTTGGGAATTGAGAAGTGAATGTCAGAAAGAAGTGAATCCATAGGAGAAAGCACCATGGTGACTAATGCAGAGATAGCTAGAGATTTGACATAGCAAAAAGAAAATAATAGATGACTTGAAAAAGTTGTGGAGGAGATGAAGCAAAAACTAGAAGAGGTTGCAGAGACTGCAGGCAAGATGGAAGTGACGTTAGTAGGGGTTAGAGACAAGGGTAAGAACCAAGTTGAGGAAGAAATAGAACTAGAACCTGACCCTCCATTATTAGAGGAACCCTTCCTCAAAGCATTGAAGGAATTAAGTGGCAAGGCACTAGAAGGCATCCCTGTTTTCACAGGAAGAATGGATGTAGAGTTAGTTATGGAATGGATTGAGGGAATGGAGAATCACTTTGAATGTGATGGGATTGCAGAGGCACAAAAAGTGAAGATAGCCAAATCAAGGTTAAGAGGACAAGCACTAACTTGGTGGAAGTTCTTGCAAGAATAAAGAGAGAAGGAAGGCAAGAAGCCAATAGGACATTGAAAAACAATGGTAGCTAAAGTAAAGGAGAACTATCTACGGATTTGAGAAATGCAAATCCACAAAACCCGATCAATACCTGCATGCAAAAGTCTTGTCACAAAGAAAGAGAGAGATCAAGACAAGGGTTTGGCTCTCACAATGTGCAAGTTGTATTCCAAAAAAATGAATAGAGCATCAAAGAAAATACAAGAGATCAATCCTTATAAAAGGAGATCAAAACCTAAAAGGAAAAACTAACCCTAAAGGTGAGTGCATTTAATAATTAATATTAATTATTAAATGACTAATATGTGTGCAAGGCGAAATCTTAAGAGGAGAGTAAAGTTAATTAATTACTTTACTCTAACACCCCCCCTTAAGATGAGCAAGAGTGCAGCTACAAACTAGTGCAAGAAAGCAAAAGTAACTACAATGCATGAAGGTAAAATTGGGTCCCGGCAACTAGGCCTGATCAGGTACCCAAGTACAAGGAAATCTCTATGAAACGGAGAAAAGGAGAAAACCCAGTGGGAAAAAACTCCTCTCCAAAAAGAGATGCAAAAAGAAAGTACAAATGAAATGTCTCAAGAGACTCTCTCAAGAACATATGCAGATATACAATCAGATACCCCCCCATGAGAGAGAGTGGAGACTCCAAAGCCCCCCCAGAATGAGAGAACCCCTGTGCCAATGATCAAACTGATGTGTCGCCTTGGAGGAAGAAATAGATCCAACGGTCGAAGAAGAGGAAATCCCTGGATGTGAGGTGAAAATGGAAGTCTTGGATGATGCACACTGAAGAATGAAATAGCAACATGAGTGTATGAATAACAAAATGGTGAATCAAACAACTCAAGATGATCCTAAAATGGAATCTCCAATGAAGAAGGGATAACAGGTGTGCTGAATCTGTCATCTGTGAGGAAAGGTATATCCTCAGATATGGCCTCAACAACTGCACTTGATGCCTCGATGAGTGGAGCAACAATGTCAGTCACAACTGAAGAGGTATCCTGCTGAACAAATGTGATCTCAATAGGAGGAAGAGGTGTAGAAGTCTCAACACTAGTCTCATGAACAGATGGAAGAACACATAAGTTCAAGTGACCGAACTTCTCCTCAGATACTACATGCTCTCTTGTAGAAAGAGAGGGAGATGGTGGACCAAAGTGTGTGAATGCATACAATCGGGAAGAATGATCAACTGTCCCTGTTGCAACAATGTTGCCAGTCTGAATGTCTCTGATGTGCACTGAATCAGGTGTGAACTCAACTGTCTTCCCTGTCCCACTGTGAGCAATCTGATAGATGGAGAGAAGGTTAGTGGACAAAGATGGAACACATAGTACATCATTGAATGTACCATCATCAATATCGATAGAACCTTTCCCACATACACTCATATAAGTGTTATTACCCATCAAGATGTGTGGTGAGGATGCAGCCTCGAAAGATGAGAACATGTCCTGAGAAGATGCCATATGGTGTGAAGCACCTGAATCCAGTAGCCATCTAGATGAATGTGAACTGGTGGTTGCACATAATGCATGACCCTTATGTGGGGCCTGTCCATCTATCTGGAATGATGGTGAAGAAGAAGACCCGCCTGAAGTAGATGAAGAAGAGTGATGAATATGGTTCTTCTCAAGAAGAGTTGTCAAATCTGAAACTTGTTTTGCATATCCATCTATCTTCTTCTCATAACACTTGGACTCATCATGTCCTAGCTTAGTGCAATAAGCACACTTAGGTCTATCTTTCTTCGATGATTCCCCCTTAGGAGAAGGTGAATCAGAAGTCTTCTGTGAACTAGAATCCTTCCAATGCTCTGTGGTCTGTGGTTTTTGTTTCTGCTTCTGCTTCTGCTTCCCCTGATATGACTGTGCTACCAATGCTTGGTGCGGTGATCCTGTGAGAGCATCCAACTGTGATATCTTAGCCTGCTCTCGTGTCAAACGATCACAAAACACCTCAAAAGAAGGCATGGTAAAACGTGCACCCAAGGCATCCATAGTGGAATGGAAGGTAGATGAGAATATCTAAAAGTTCCCATGAAGCTTTGACAAAATCAGGTAAATACACTCTGTATCAGTCTTAACCTTACCACAACCCTGTAGAAGAGATCTCTGTTGTTTGAATTTCGTCAGAAAGTCCTCAATGGAGGGAAAAGAATCAGGTACAAGTGAAGTCAACTCTGCCTCAATCTGTAATGCTCTAAACTCGTTGATAGTGCCAAAAAGTCCCTCAAACTTGGTCCAATAGGCCCTAGGTGTGAGACACCCTTCAAGATGAAATAGGAGACTATCTGAAATGTGCAAAGCAATCAATCCCATAGCCTGATCCATATTGTTCCTGTGCTGCATAACCTCAAAGGTGCGAGTCAATGGAGGTTGAACCGCATCCAAACAGGACCATAACCCTCGAGACTGAAGAAGTGTCATCATGTGACCCTTCCAAGTGTGATAATTATGCGGTGTGAGAAGCTGAATAGATCTGTCGGCCATGCTGTGAACTATGCCTCAACTGCTCTGAATGTGTTTTTTTTAATTATTAAGTGGTCTTTCAGAACTAGACAGAAGATGCAGAAGGGGTTTTTTTGTTTTTGGTGTTTGTAGATTCTATTTTTCTGATGTAAATAACAGAAAGTAGGAAAAAACACCCCCCCACAATGCAAAAATCCAATCCCCAGTACAAATTGAAAGCCATAAAATAATAGAAAGCAGAAATTGGTTGAGACAAATCTTTGTGTACCTGAAGAATTTTTTGGTGAAATAAACTACAGATCTGGAAAGAGCACAGAACCACCTTTCCGACGCCTATTCACTTTTGAAAAACGGAGCAAAAACGAGCAAGTTATGCCCCCCGGAGTGCAAAAATATCATCTGACTTTGACTATGAAAAACCACATGCAAACTGAATATTTTTGAAGAAATTCCTACACCATCAGAACGGGCTCGGAACCAGCTTTCCGACAATATTTTGTTTTTGAAAAACCGAGTTCGTATTCAAAAGTTATGGCCAAAATACCAAAACTGCTCCAAAAAGGTTTGAGGGTTAAGCCTGGTGGTTAGGCTAACCGCTAGCATTAAAAGCTAGCTGTTAACCGCTAGCGGTTAACTGACGGCGGCGCCCATAACTCTGATTTTTAAATTTTTTTCTCGGATTGCGTGCCGTACCAGGCCGTACGACCCAGAAATGAAAAAAAATTTCCCCCTGGAGTCACTGTGTCCAATTTTGACGATTTGATAGTCGATTTAGGGGTTTTTGGGTGCTCTGAATGCGATGGTGAGGTCCGTTTGGGCTGAAATTGCTTTAAAATTGCAGGTACGCTCTGGATCAGGTACCCTCAAAAAAACATCAAACCCTCGTAGATCTAACGCCGTGAAGCCAAATTTGATGAATTTTATATCAAAATAGGGGTTTTTGGATGCTGCGAGCTCAACGGTGAGGTCTGTTTGAGTTCAAAGTGCACCAAAAAAAAAAACCCCCTATTCCAAATAAAAACTAGAAAACAAACATAGATCTAATGCAACCAAACCTAGATGTCTAATCCTTTCAAAAACTGAACAAGCTGCAGCAGATCTGGCTCTGATACCATGTTAGAAATCTTGAATAAGATTAATAACCAGGAACACCTACAAAAACAATGATAAATATTCCACAAGAGGATATGCAAGAATGAGCTTGCTTGATATTAAGACCTCTCAAATGATGAGGTAAAAAGGATGATTCAAATGATATAATAACCCTCCTTATATAGGAAAGGGTGAGATACAAGATGCAGTGAGATGTTGCCATGTGTCTTGATCTAACAACATGTGACAACAAGGAAACCCTAAAAAGATTAAATGCATCCTAAGTTAACTTATGCTAGTGTAATAAATAATATATTACACTAACAAGGACTATGACATCCAATTGCATAAGAAGAGGCAAAATCTCAGACAAAGAGAACTAGATGTAGCTGTCTACACAGAAGAGCTCCAAAATCTAAGCCTTAGGTCTAGAGTGCAAGAAACTGAAAGCATTAAGGTTACTAGGTATCTAAATGTCCTTAGATGGAACATACAAGAGGAGTTGAGTCTCTTCACACTTACTACCCACCATAGCTGCTATCAGTTGGCTATTAAAGTGGAAGAGAAACTGAAAAAGAAACAAGATTCTAATACCAGGGGTAAAGGAAGAGGCAGAGACCCTAGAGGTGGACATAGAGGAGGTTTTGGTAGAAGGAGAAATGAGAATAGAAGCCAAGGATATTCTAAGGTTGGTGAAAAATCCCATGAGACAAATAGTAGAGGGGGATACAGAGGTAGAAGCTCTAAGAAATGGTGGAAGAGGCAGATCAGGAGGATTTGGGAGAAGTTCTCATTTTGCTTCCATGAAGTGTTACAATTGTGGACAGTTGGGTCATCCGGCTTATAGGTGTCCTGACAAGCCAACATCTTCACAAGGTGAGAGGAATATTACTTATGTCCAAGAAGAGGACTGTTCCAAACACTCAGAGGTGAGTTTAGATTTAGAGAAAGGAGAGAATCTCATGTTGAGAAGGATCTTGATCAAAGCACCTACCGAGGATGAACACAAACAGAGGAGAGCTCTTTTTAGAGTCAAGTTCAAGATAATAGGTAAGGTCTGCAAGGTCATCATTGACTTAGGATATACTGATAATGTCATATCAGAGGAGGCAGTACTGAAGTTGAACATCATCAAGATACCCCATTTGTGTCCTTACAAGGTTAATTGGTTGAATAAGGGGCATAATATATTGGTCAATGAACAAGTATGGGTTGAGTTTTCTATAGGGAAGTATCAAGATAGGATACTATGTGATGTGTTACCAATGGATGCATGCCATATGTTGCTTGGTAGACCATGGCAATATGATAGGGAGGCAGTACACCATGGCAAGGAGAATAAGTACTCATTCAAGAAGGATGGAATGACTTACAAAATTCCTTCTTTGATAGAAGAAGGCACAGTGCAGAAGGAAGAATCTAGTGTACTTTTGATGAGTGGAAAGGAATTCCTAAAAGACATGAAGGAGGAAGAAGGAGTTTTCTATGCTATTATGTTGAAGCCAAAGGAGGAGGAGTCACCTAGTTGGCTACCTATGACAACAGAAGTGAAGCAACTATTGGATCAGTTCAGGGATATCATTTGTGAAGACACGCCAACTACACTACCACCTAAGAGGGTAATCAGTCATCAAATAGTCTTTGTGCCAGGAGCAATGTTGCCTAACAAGGCTGCATACAAGATGACACCGGAGCAGAACAAGGAGATAGCAAGGCAAGTTCAAGAGCTTTTGGATGAAGGGTTGATTAGAAAAATCATAAGCCCATGTTTTGTTCTAGTGGTGTTGGCACTTAAGAAGGGAGATAAGTGGAGAATGTGTACTGATTCTAGGGCCATAAATAGGATAACCATTAGATATAGGTTTCCTATTCCTAGGATAGAAGACTTAATGGACTATTTAGGGGGTGCTAAGTACTACTCCAAGATTGATTTGAAAAGTGGCTACTATCAAATTAGGATGAAAGAGGGAGATGAATGGAGATCAGCTTTTAAAACCATGGAGGGGTTATATGAGTGGTTAGTAATGCCATTTGGGCTTAAAAATGCACCTAGCACTTTTATGAGGGTGATGAATGAGGCCTTGAAGGACTATATAGGAGTCTTTTTGGTGGTCTACTTAGATGATATCCTCATCTTTAGCAAAACAAAAGAAGAACATATGAAGCACCTAGAACATGTGTTGAAGAAACTTCAAGATGAGAATCTCACCATAAATCTTGAGAAGAGTGAGTTTATGAAGCAAGAGTTAGTCTACCTAGGATTTGTAGTTTCTCAAGGGAATTTGAAGATGGACAAGAGAAAGGTTGAAGCCATTCTTAGTTGGCCTACTCCCAAGACAGGGACTGAAGTTAGGAGTTTCCATGGATTAGCTCAATTCTATAGGAAGTTTGTTAGAAGGTTTAGTGAAATCTATGCACCGGTCCTTGACACCATCAAAGGAGAACTGAAAACAAAGTTTGTATGAACCAAAGAAGCCAATGAAGGATTTGAACGATTGAAGAGGGAGATAGCTACCCAACCAATCCTAGTTTTACCAATCTTTGAAAAACCATTCATAGTGGAATGTGATGCAAGCAACATAGCAGTGGGTGCAGTCCTAAGCCAAGAAGGCAAGCTAGTGGCATTCTTTAGTGAAAGGCTAAATGAAGCAAAGTCTAGGTACTCATCCTATGACTTAGAGTTGTATGCTTTAGTACAAGCTCTTAAAAAGTGGAGGCACTACCTATTGCCCAAATAATTTGTGGTATACACCGACAATCAGGCCTTAACCTACATCAATACTCAAGAGAAGCTCAGTTTGAGGCACATCAAATGGATGGAGTTTTTGCAATCATACACCTTTACTATCAAGCACAAGAAGGGGATTAACAACAAGTTTGTAGATGCCCTTAGAAGGATATTTCTTACCATAAAGGAGACACAAATATAGAGTATAGGGGTTGAAGGATTCAAAGAACTATATGAAGGAGATTCTGATTTCTCAGTGATCTACAAGGTATGTACTAATTTTGAAAATCATTTTCACAGTGAATATGCAGATTATACTTTGCAAAATGGTCTATTGTTTAGAGGGAAACAATTATGTGTTCCAAGAGGTTCCATGAGGGAGAATCTTATCCAAAAAAAGCACAATGGTAGTTTGAGTGGACACTTTGGCTTGAACAAGACCCTAGACTTAGTGGAGAGGTTCTATTGGTGGCCTAAAATGCAGAGAGATGTAAGAAGGTATGTGGAGAAATGTGGAGTGTGTCAAAAGGCAAAGGGAACATCAACAAATTCAAGTCTTTATCAGCCATTACCCATCCCAAATAGACCATGGGAATGCATAAGCATGGACTTCATAGTAGGGCTACCTAGGACACCGACTGGTTTTGATAGTGTGTTTGTGGTAGTGGATAGATTCTGCAAGATGAGGCATTTCATCCCATGCAAAACAACACATGATGCAAGTCAGATTGCACACCTATTCTTCAAGGAGGTGATAAGGATACATGGGTTGCCAAGGAGCATAGTTGCAGATAGAGATGTGAATTTTATGGGACATTTTTGGAACTCTTTGGAGGAGGCTAGGAACCAACTTGTCTCATAGTTCAGCATATCATCCTCAAATAGATGGACAGACAGAGGTGATAAATAGGGTACTTGGTAACTTGTTGAGGTGTCTAACTAAGGAGTATGGACAAGGATGGGAACAAGTCATTTCACAGGTAGAATTTTCCTACAATGATAGCACAAACAGGTCTACTGGTAAGAGTCCATTTGAAATTGTATATGCGTTACATCCAAGAGGTGTACTTGAGCTAAGAGACCTAAAAGGTTATGAAGGAATTAATGGACATGCTGATGATTTTGCTTAGTCAATGAGAGAGGTTCATGAGCAGGTAAAGAAGACATTAATGGAGGCTAACCAAAAGTTGAAGGCTAAAAGAGATGAAGGGAAGAGAGACTTACAATTTGAAATAGGTGATTTGGTGATGGTATACTTGAACAAGGCAAGACTACATAAAGGCATACCAAGTAAGTTGCAGATGAAAAAGATAGGGCCATGTAAAGTGTTGGCTAAGTATGGATCAAATGCATACAAGTTGGAGTTACCCAAGGAGATGTCCATTTCGCCTATCTTCAATGTGAAGGACTTGGTGAAGTATAAAGGACCAGAAATGGATGAGTAATAGTATAGTGCTAAGGTGAGTAAGGATGTGGAAGGACTCAAGGTACCCTATCAGATTAGACCAGAAGTTGACAAGATTCTGGATTCAAGGGTGAAGAAGAAGACTAGGCACAAGACATACATGGAGCACCTAGTGAAGTGGAGACACCAACCAGAGTCAGAGGCTACTTGGATAGCAGAGAGTGATTTCAAGAATCATGGAATCAGTGAAAAGGTCTTAACACCACAAGTTCCTTAACTTCTTTGTTGTAGGGGGAGAATGGTGCAGGAGCACCTTAAGGTCTTTTGGAGAGATCTTTGCAAATTTTGGCTTGTAGGTGGTTCTAGCCTACCACCAAGATAGTAAGGACTAGGTTATAAAGTCTCAAGGTTGAATTGATGTGTGAGTTGTGTCAAAGCTAGGTTAGTTTAGAGCCTTGAAGTTTGGGAAAGTCTTAATGAGGAGATTAGGCAAATTTTAGCAAGGTTGTCTTGGAAATTTATCCTAAAAGTTGGAAAATGGCATTAATGATGTTCTAAGACCAACCTAAGGGTCATAACATGTGGGCATAAGGTATATAAGGTTAGAAAAACCCTAATATGACATGTGGGAAAGTTATTTTAGGGATTGAGAATTAGGAAGAAGTGTTTTTGACTTGGAAAAGAGCAAATTTGTTTTGGTTTTCTGTGTCCGAACTTTCATCCAGTCAATTAATGGATTGAAGGACTGAACTAATGTTTTGAGTCTTTCATTTGTGATATTTTCCTTCCTTTTGCAGCATTGGTTTAGTAATTTAGTTTGACTGGTTAAGGTTTTGCAATTCTTTTTGGGTTCTTGGTTTCATTGCCCAGTTCAGGGACAGTTTTGTAAATATGATCCCCACTTGACTTCCCATGGAAAATCTTCCATGGCCACTTGGAATCAAGTAGGGGACTATGTGCATAGTGTATATATAGTGTTTGGAGTCTTTGTGTGCAAGGGATTTGATGTAACTATCAAGCTCTAGGCAAGTGCAGGGGCATTCTGGCTAGAATCTTGGACAAAACAACAAGAAGAAGACTTGGTAAATGGATTGGTTTGTGCCAATTCAAGGTGCAGGGGTGTAGGGGTATGTGAATTGAACATGTGTGTGCAAGGAGAAGTGCAAAGGAGGCCATTAATGCATTCAAATAAACTAAAGAAATCGGACTGTGTTACATACCCTAGAAACCCTTGAAAATAGGGGTTTGGTGGCAGACCTGTGTACAGATGCCAAGGGGATCCAAGACCTAGAAAATATTGAAGCATAGGAGGTCTATAGTGAGAATACCTAAATATTTTGGGTGTTTGTTAAGGGAGTCTTGGAGATATGCCAATAATATTGGTTTTTGGAGGCCTAATTGTTCAAAAAGGCTACAAGGCCTAAAACCTAAGTTTCTTGAATTCGATGGATAAATGAAGAAAGAATCCTGCAAGAAGGATCAGAGTGGAGAAAGATCACCCTAGGAATAGTTGGAAGACCTATTCCAAGTCCCAAGAAAGGTTTGGTAACTTTTTGGAAAAATTGAGTCCATGGGAGCTCATGGTGATTTGAGAGTGAAGGGGAGTATTTGAAATTGTTGGAGAGTTCTATGAGGAGATAGGGGTCTTAGGAGTGACCTCTGAGTAGGGTAGAGAAGAATACCCTAGCAAGACCAAATAATAGGTCTTAGGAGGAGAAAATTTTCTCTTGAGAGATAGCACACCCCACCAATAAGTCTTTAAAAGATGAAATATTTCGGGCCAACCATAAAATATTAAAATTTAACAAACACCCGATGATCGATAGGCCTAAACAATGGGGCTGATAAAGATAATGGGCATGATGCCATAAGTAGTAACTAAGATGATTGGTAACCTAGTACAATGGGTCAACATGAAAATATAATGCAAGGGTTCAATAATCCTAAAAAAATTGAACAAGGGTAACAATCCCCTAAACCCTAACATAAAACCACTAGGCACAAGGGTGATAGTTTGATAAATTTTCTCATGGGGTCAACTAAAATTTGTAAAATTTTGAAAGCTCTATCAGTGGCTCCAGCTCAGGGACACATACCCCTAGTGGGTGTGGTGAGAATCTAGATCTTAGGTAGAAGAAGGCCAACCCAAAACAAAAAACCAGGAGCTTGTCCAGAAGAGATAAGCAGAAACAATAGGAAAAGAACAAAGCATGCCTATATACATAATTTACAATACTATACAAAAATCCCTTGTTAAGAGACTTCATCCAATTCCACTAGCCTCAATTTTTATGCCCGGTGTTTCAAGACCTTGCAAGCTTTGGAGCCAAATCTTATCCTTATCAAAGGCTCCCTTTTCACATACCTCCATTGGATGAACACTAATTTCAGACAATTCTCAACTGTTTGTACTACTTTGATACATACCAATTGCCTCACAACTTCCTTTCTTATTAATCTCTATCTCATGTGGTTGAAATGGAAAAAGGAAACATCCATATTCCACCTAATCATATTCATTTTGCATATCAAATTTGAAACCTTCAAAAACATTGTGCATTAGACTAGGCAAGCAATCCTATGAAGAGTCAGAAGTGGGAGAGACAAATGCAAGAAATCCTTCACCCTACTTCACATAAATTTGATCCTTGTTGATTGAAAATAAATTCACAATAATACCCAAGAGGTGAGGATTATCAGCAAAAAACTCAGCCACACACCCATGTTGGTTGATATCATATTCAACACAATTTAATTGCCCTACACATGAGTCAACTTGCCATTCATCTCCTGTGGGCCTCAATGCCACTCCATAATCTACATGTGCATCAAAATATATAACCTGGTCACTAATTATTTGAACTCTTCCCTTATCTGTGCACACATCATTCTTCAAGTATTTGACACTAGATTCAACATTTGCACACCAATTATTAACATCCATATCCTCATACCTCTCATCACTACTAAACTCACAATGCTCCTCTTCTAATGACTGAGGTATTTTCAAGTTAATTTCATAGGAATAATTACATTCCTGGGAGTGACACTCAAGGAATCTGATCTCCCCTTGATCCTTGATCTCATCCTCCATAGTAATGCAAAATGTGAAATTTTCATAAGCATTATCATCAATGAACTTACTAGTGTATTGCATGCAACCATGTTCTAACCATACATCCAAAGCATCATCAGGATCTTCAAAACTTGGGTTATCCCTATACCAAACCATGGATTCAACTTTACCAATTGGCATGGATGAATGTTCATCAAAGAGAGGGTTTTCTATTGTACTTATTTCTTCCCAAGAAACCCATGTCCCTCTTATATGAGAGTATAGCCTTTCTAACTTATCATTACCCATATAATTCTTGCATTCTTTTGAAAGAGGGTCTCCCTTCATTTGGTGGGGATATTCATAGTCATTAAAAGAGAGACATGACTCTGTATCATTATAACCACCACAACATGAGAAATCATCAATAGTGAGGCTACATTCAGATCCCTCAAACTGACTATCATAATGTATATGGTTTATATCTTGATCTTTAGTAACAAACTGATAATAATCAACACTAGAATCATAGCTACTGGTCAGATCATTTAATGGTGCAACCATTCAAACCTCATCTAGCTCTCCATCATTTATTACCTCATAGGAGCCTAGTTCAAACACATCACACCCATAAACCTATGGAATATTTCATGGTTTGACTCACCTTGACCTCTCCTTATATCACATAACCATCTAGTAGGAGAAACATGATCAAAGCATCCCAACACTTGAGGATCCCTCTCCTGGATCTCACTAAGATAAACACACAGGGGTAATGGTTCAACTGGGACAACATGAACTATATTTTCTTGGCATGATTCTTTAGTGGTTGCTTCCTCAACCACATTTTCACAAACTACACCCAATTGACCAGCATTAGTAGCTAAATATCCTTTCATCATTGAATATTTGATATTATTCTCAATGTCCATAGCATTCTGGTATGGTTGGCATAGTGTTGTAGGCTCTTTATCTCTCAATAGGTAACCCATATTTTTGTCAAAAGTGCCTAGATATAAAATAAGACACTCTACATCATTGGTTCTTATGCTTTCTAGAATATCCCTTATTTCCTTGGTAAATCTAAGATTGAAAACAGGGACCAATTCATCTTCATTTTTATAAATTTCCATAAAAAAATTTCTTACCATACCTGGGTTTATCCTTTCACCAAATTGTTCTGCAAAAGAATTCTTAAATTGATTCCATGAAAATATAGAGCATGTTGGTAAATATGAGAACCAATCTCTAGCATCATCCTTTAGAGATTGAACAAATATTTTCATGACAACATCTTCATGATTTATCTCATAATCTCCCATCAAATCCATGAATGTTTGCAAATGTTTAGAGGCGGATTCTAATATTTGTCCTATGAATTTTGGAAAAAAATTTCTAATATTTTTAGGAATCGGGTTTGGAAAACCCTTAATACCACTCAAATCCAAAGGCATATATCTTTTAATAAATAAATCCCTTTGAGGGCCTGGTGAGGACTATGTGCCTTGCATACTTCTTACTTGATATTTCACAGGAAAACTATATTCAAGGGTAAATTCACATACTCTGCCTACCATCAATGATATTACATATTAGAATTATGAAAATAACTACTATTATTCTTTGTCTTAATGTGATTTCATCTAATAGGGAACTATTTATCATTTCAAACCTTGAGGATTTCACATAAACTTCTTTCAAACAAAATATTGCTTTCTTTAGATTTATGAGGATACCTGGAAACTTGGTAGCAGTTGTTAACCTTTCTTCCTAACAAAAAATTCTGCAAACATGGAATCCTTCTTCATAATTCAACTGGTTCTTTAGATAGAGTTTCCACCTCTTTTCATAGAGGAACGAAATTCAAGAAGCATGGAGTCCTTTTAAGAGTAAATCTCATTATGGGTCTTCTCCAACAGAGGAGTCACTCACAAATTCCATAAAACTTTTTTGCAATAAAACCCTTTTCCAGGTTCAAATATTTTCAACATCTGAACTTAAAATTCAGATTCACCAAATTCTTGACTCTGTGATACTACCATCTATGCCTGGGATTCCTCTTTTTTTTTTTAATTTCTCATAAGTTCTCCCCAGTGGAGTCACCATTTATGTTGGTGTTTTTTCTTGCTAGACCCCAAATTTATCTAGAGGGATGCCATGCCTTATATTCAAGAACATTCAAGGCTAGAAAGACCAACACAATGAGCAAATATTTTAAGGCCTTTACTCCCACTCTTTAGGCTCTATGAAACCGAGGGTGTTCTTATTGTGTTCCT
Source organism: Sequoiadendron giganteum (assembly GCA_007115665.2). Taxonomy (NCBI): domain Eukaryota; kingdom Viridiplantae; phylum Streptophyta; class Pinopsida; order Cupressales; family Cupressaceae; genus Sequoiadendron; species Sequoiadendron giganteum. Next base: position 440,328,078 of record CM021102.1, on the reverse strand, counting down.
ATGATTTCCAATATCTCAAGAACACTTCTACACACAGATATGTCCCTATTGAGTGCAATTAGACATTATTTATCAGAGGCTTAGCCAACCTTAAAAAAATGACCTCTAAGTTGCTAGGAACATTTGATATTTTTGAGATTTGCATCTCAACATGAGTAGAATATGAATTAAGTAGTGCTCCAACCTTGAATCCATAAATGGGTATTTTCTGATTTCAATAAACTATGAGAATCATAAATGAATAAACCAGTGCCTCATCAAATTGGGAAGGAGTCAAGCATGAAACCTTCAATCATAAAAAATAATTTATCAATTGAGTGAATGATTTTCTAAAATGCATTACATCATAAAACTTCACTGTACTTAAAGAATCACTTATCAAATCCTTAGCACATTATCACAAACTTACGACTCTTCTTCAAGAATTTAATTAACTCATTGAGATAAAGCAAGTAAAATAATCATACATTCAAATAAACCATTGAACAATAAATGAAATTACACTTGATATTTTCATTCATAGCCTACCATAACAACACCCAAGAGAGAAAATACTTTAAATATTTTAGATTTCTTTCGATATCAGTAATTTCATAAGATCAATTAAGACTATTTCACACATGAAACCTACTCAAGACAATTAATGGCAGATTCATCATGAACTATGCATTTTGTGTTCACTCTGCCCTACCTATAACTTAGTGGACTCAAAAATATGACCCATTCTATGAGCCTTGACATCTCTTTTATAATATAAGAGAGAAACAGGCATCGGGCTCATAGCATTTCACCAAAATTTCATTTCAAAATAGAATTTCATCTTCATTTCATTATTCCCAGATGGTTGGATGCAATCATTCAATGAACAGGGGAATCAAAATTGTAATAACCCATGTAACTAGTCAGTGTCACCATATCCATAGAAAAATGAAATTAGAGGCCTTGTCATTCATGTCCATGTTGAAACCCAAAAGTGCCAACATCAACATCACAACAAAAATAAGACCCAGAAAACCCCACCAACACTCGAAACCTAGAGCGGTACCATGACCATAGTACATATGACCAATTCTTATTTTTACCTTAGCGAGAGGCAAAAAAACCACCTCCTCTTCATCATCACACTTCACAACACCAGAACCAACAACATTACATGGTGCCACCATAGTAATTGGAGGAACCATGAGGACCTCTTCATTAACACCAACCATCTTAGTCAGAGTCATGAAGAAATAACTATAATCAGAGTAAGTCTCTGCCTCACTATCACCAGAATCACCAGAGAGATCAATGGGTGGTTTTTTTTGGCCCAGAGAACCACAAACATACCTAAAATTGTCCCTTGATCCCTTATTATATTTTGCAGACTTCCTCTTCTTACTAAGAACCACCACCTCTGAACTTGCAAGTCAACCCTTGAGTGGAGAGTTGCACGTGGTAACACCTGGGATAGGCTTTACGCTTTCCATCTTTGGGCTGAGAGAGCCTTGAAGACTATCTTGTTCATGTGATGGGAAATCATCACCAAAATTTTGAACTTTACCTCTAGCCGACCTACGCATAGTTAATGGAGACACAATCCACTTGATCATTTTGCACCAAGACTCAAAAATTTTGCAGGAACAATTGCTTACTACAAAAGCATAGAGCATTCCAGAATCTTAATTGCTATGATGAAAATGAAAATCCACCATCCATATTTATTTAGCAATTTGATAAAATAATAATCAATGCTCCAATTGAAGCACAAGCAGATGAGTGATTATTTGTTGGCTTATGTTTCACAACTGTTAATTCCCAAGTACATGGAAATCGACATACAACTCATCATAATTGTCAATAAATAGCCCCTCACACGCATGGAGATTAGGTCGATATCCTTCAAAGAGCTTGCACTATTAATGCTTGTCATTTGTAGAACCTCATTAGCCATCACATGGCCAATTCTATATTTTGAATATGAGTCATCGATGCACCAGTGTTTTGGCTTATTGATCGACTCAGATTGAGTCAAAAACATTTAAAAATTCTATGATGTCACATGGTAGATCCATCAACCAATGATACTTCCCCCAGTCAGAGTACATGTATACAGATTCCATGTGTCACCATTGCACAAACCGTGCAAGGCATTTGGTGAAACCATTTAATATCATGTGCGGCATGTGCACTATAGCTCAAATTAAGACCCATCGGTACATCAGAGCCATCAGTCCTTTCTCATGGGAGATCAAGTCGACACTGGTAAATGGGTTCGAATTGAATTGAAGGACACGTGGTGCAATCACACACATTGCGTGGCCCAGCCAAAATGCATTATTTTAATATTGTGTGAAGTGCATGCAAAGGCTTGGATTCTGATTGTTAAATCCAACGGCTTGGAATCCAACGGCTTGGATTTCTACATGTGCATATTGTTTGTTATAAGGAAGGGTCATGGGATAGGTGATGGGTAATGATGGGTAATGATCCCTCGAATAATTAAAGACTTAAGACATAAGTCTTTAAAAGATGAAATATTTCAGGCCAACCATAAAATATTAAAATTTAACAAATACTTGATGATCGACAGGCCTAAACAACGGGACCAGTAAAAATAATGGGCATGATGCCATAAGTTGTAACTAAGACGATCGATGACCTGGTACAGTAGGTCAACATGAAATTATAATGCAAGGGTTCAATAATCCTAAAAAAATTTAACAAGGGTAACAAACCCCTAAACCGTAACATAAGACCACCAGGCACAAGGGTGACAATTTGATGAGTTTTCTCATGGGGTCAACTAAAATTTATAAAATTTTGAAAGCTTTATCAGGTCATCAGTTGAATATACATTTTGTGTATTTCAAACACCTGAATGACATGAGGCATGGGAGAATAATGAATGTGCCAAACGTGTTATACCACCTTCTTTCAGTCATGGCGTCTGAGACCTAAAAAGGTAGGGACAATTTTGTTTCCCACCATTTTTTGATGATGATGTTCCTCTTGGCATCCTAATGAGAACTAGGGCACAAAAGGAGGAAAAAATAAGAAAGGGAAAAGATAAAAATAAAACGATAAAAAAAGAAGTGCCAAGCTCTAAGAAATGGAAAGATGACACTGTTCTTCTTGTAGCAAAAGAAAAACATGAAAGACCTCCTATAAAATCAAGACCAGCTGGGCCAACCTTTGGTGTATCTCCTGAGGGAATCCTTAAGCCTAGAGAAACATCATGTGAGGATATAGAAGCTCCAATGGGGTAGGTTAATGTTGAGGAAAAGGACATATTTGAGGAAGCAACAAACATAACGCTAGAAGATCTTATTGACATCGCAAAACAAGTTGAAATCCAAGAGTGTGAGGAAAATCAAGAGCTCCTAAAACAAGAGCAGAAGAAAGAGTTCCTACAACAAGAGAAAGAACAAGAACTAGAGTCCCTGTAGCCAGAACTGGGAGAATAGTCAACACCCCTGTAGCCAGAATTGGCTGAATAAACAGAATCCCTGTAGCTAGTACTATATGAAGAGAAAGAAAAAGTGCCAAGAATTTTTTTGGTAGGAATACATAGGCCCTCTGATTCTTCAATGCACATGGTAGCCATGAAATTATGGAAAGATGTGCAAAGGAGGGAAGAAGAATCGAAGGAGAAACATAGGATAAAGAGTGAAATTCAAAAGAGAGATGAAGAGATTGAAGATAAGAATGAATAAATTGTTCCTTTAAAGGAAAAGGTGGATAATATGGCAGCCTAAGTACCTCATATCTTAGAGTGCAGGACTCCTCCAAGGTTCTATGCTCTCTATTTGAAGGAGAATAATTTTTCTTTTAAACTAGCAAGGATTGTTTCAGGTTTGAATCCTTCCATTGAGACTCCTCTTGAATTTTTCAATGCTTATCGGATTGTTCCTCCTAAAATGAAGAATTTGTTGTGTGAATTCTACTTGCATAATTATGTTGTGACCCAAGACCATGATTGGAATCCATTGTTGTATGTTGGAGATGTCCAATTAATGGAATTTATTTCTTGGATACAAAATGAAGTTAGTTGGGGTAAACAATTAAGGACTTATAGGCAAATTGAATCCAACAGTCCCCTATCCATCAGGGCTGAATCTAGAAATCCAGGAGACATTTTTCAGGGATTGACATAGAATTATTTATTCACCAAGCTATGGCAATAGGATCCTATCTGGGAGAGAAGTAGTTTATAAAGAATATGAGGTAGTAAAAACCATGGGAATTTGTAATGGGATACCTATCACAAAGGTGGAAGAACCTAACTGATGAATTGAAACAAATTGAGCCTCACTCTATGTAGAACTATGTTGCAGCACTCAAGAGAGTTGATATATATATAGATTGGAAGGATGAAGGGACAATTTGGCTTCCACTGAATTTTCAACCACTTATCCTATTGTGTCCTGTGCCAAATTTTAGGTATTATTGGTACGATATAGTTGCAAAGAGACAAAGATGGAGCAAGTTGGACAAACAACAAGGGTTTTATTGGGACCCTAATTCATGCACAACATAAACTAATGTAGGATAACTAGTAGTTGCAAATTTTAGGGCATTGACCAAGAAAAAGAACAACTCTTTCTCTATTGGAGGACCAAAAAAACCTTAGGTTGGGGGGGAGTGATGAGTCCAGTTTATGGTTCAATTTTGATAGAGTTTGTTATCCATTTGTTGCAGTTGTCATAGAATTTGATGCTTGGATGTTGACCTTTTTATGATATTCCCCAAAACCATAGACATTGGGCATAAGATTATTTTCATCCTTTAAATGGCATTGACATGCTTTATGAACTATCTATGTTAATTTTACATGTGGATTAATGAATGCCACTTTAAGATAGTTACATATATGTAGTTTTTGTGTGTACTAATATTGTCATGCAAATATAATTAGAGGCGTACAATTGAGGAAGATTCCACTAGCTAGTCATTTGCCATAACAGTCAACAAGGTGATCATTCAAGGAGGGAAGACTCTCGATGGTGGGAAATTCCTCATTCAAATCAAAATTTTAACCACCTTGTAAATGGTCTTAATTTACTATTGAGAAAAAAAAGGGGTTACTATTGTGCTAAGTTTGTGTTCAGGAAAACATGCTTGACCAAATTTTGTGCATGTGTAACTGCCTCTCCACTTTTTATGCTCTCCCTAAAGTGGCATCCTCCTGATTTGTGGAAGTTGACCACCTTGCTAGGTGATTAGTTAGTAGCTTCTTTTCCTATAAATAAGACTCAGATGCTCCTTCTCAAGGGGTTTCTTAATCTGATGATGTACTCGCATTCTTAGTTTTTCAGTAATATAGTCATGTTGTTCAATTGTACTCATGTTTTCCAATTAATGAAATGAAGTTATAAGTTTGTGCATCTGAGTTTACATTTGTTTTAAGGGATACTCATCCAAGGGGGCCCACTCGGTGAGTATTCCATGCCTTATTTTAGTTAGTTATTATTTTATGTCCAGTAATTAGTTAAGAATCTGGCACTATCTATTCCTATAACCACTAGAATTTCATTATGTGATTGGTCTTGCAACCAAAGCAGATAGATTAGTTTCCTTTTTGTTCTCTCATATTTTCATTTTTATCATCCATTTCAGCTCAATTTAGTTATTGGTAGATTCTCAACACTTATGTTATTTCCTTCCAAGCAATTTACTTTTAGCATTGTGTCTTTCTTAGCTGTAGGATGAATATGGCTACTTTGGATTCCTAGTGCACATATTGTGCTAACCCATTTCAAGTTTACGTCCCTGGGTTGACAAGTTAAATGCACCTTCATGATGATTTAAATAGCTATTCAGGTTAGATGTCCAATATTTGAATCATAGCTATAAGGGCTTAGTTGTTAAATAATTTTAGGAGGCCAACAATTATTAGCTTCCTTCTTGTTAAAAATTGTCTCTAGATTCAACCTCTAAGAATAAATCTCCTTATGCCACTGATCTTCAAAAAATATTGAAGAACGGTCCAAAACCCTTGTTAGATCTTGAAAAGACATCTTTGAGAGAAAATTATTGTTTTGATCTTCAACCTACAAAATAAATAATGAAGAATGGATGCGTAGATGCTTTAATATGTTAATTTGGAATTGAAAGCATCAATTGGGCATCCAACTCATGATTGAGATTGATTTGGATTTCTAAAAGATGATTTCCACTAATTATTGGAATTTTGGCCTCTTTTGCCTGCAAAATCCTTTAACTCAAGTCAACAAATTCATCTTTGAACTTTTAGGAATCCTTCTTGAGTGTTGAATTCTTTTTTCATTATTTTTCTAGGCTGAAGTGTCTTTGTTCGATCCTTTCTCTCGGCTGTTCAGTTGATCTTGAGCAACTGCTGATAGATCTATTATTGAGATGGAACCATTATGAAGAGGTATGCCTAGGAGTCATCAAGTCAAAAAATTGAGTTTGAGGCTTCAGATTCAAGGGCTCCTTTCTCTAGTAGGGGCTCTTTTAGCTCTGACTTAGTCACTTTTTTATGACTGTTCTTTGTTTTCACCATTTAGAATCTACGTGCTTTGATCTGACATCACCGTGGACTGATGATTTGGATGGATTTTCTTGACCATGCATTGGGTAACCAACTCAGTCTTGGAAATGATGACTAGTTTCTCAGCTCTTGAAGGTTTGTTAAGGTCCTTCAAATCTAAGGGCATCCTTGACCAACAGGGGTGCTTTTAATTTTTTGACTGATTATTCTCATGTTATAAAATTCCTCAGTTTGATCTATTTCATTGGATGATTGAGTTGTATGATGTCTTCACTGATGATTTCATTCTTGAGATCAATCGAAGTGGAGAAGACCATCTTAGAGGTCACCGAGAAAATAGGTTGCATCTGACTGCTCAAAAAGGTAGGCACCTTTCTTCAGCAGGGGCTCTTTTGACCGACACAACCAATTTTTATGTTCTTCTTTTAGTCTTCACCTTTTGTATTTTCTGCTTGATCTCAACATCTAATTGTTTGACATGTCTTGTGAACGTGTTGTTAGATTGATCATGAAATTGGGTGAGAGCTGAACAAATACTTTGTATAAAGTAGTTGTTGATAGCTTCATTAGGTGCCTTGAAATGAAGGGTGCCCCTAGCCAGCAGGGGTGCTTTTGCTGTGAAGTACACTTTCATTGCACATGTTCTTGCTTGCAACATCTCCCTACTTCGTTGATGTTTTCCAGCAATCTCTGGATTAGATGATTTCATTTGACGATGTGTTGAATAGCCAACATGAACATGAAGAAGATGACTGCTTCAGATGAACATGATAACTGCATCTAGACCTTGAGATAAAAGGGTGCCTTTCTCCAAGGGGGGTGCCTTTTGACCCTTGATTGTATTTCCTCCTTGGTAGAAAGGCGTCTTCCTTCCAGATTTAGCCAAATTTTGGCCTTTTTAGTTTTGAGAATCTCCTTCATCAAACAACATCTTTTTTAACCCTTTCTGCCATGGCTTCCTTGTTGAAAATTTTGAAGATTAGCTCTTAGCACCTAGTACTTGTCAATCTTCCATTAATGGTTGTGAAGCTCCTAACTTTGTTCCTGAAAATTGAGAATAGACCCACAAGAGTAAAAAAAAAATTTGATGATTTTGACTTGACCAGTGTGATTGTGAATTCAATTAATCCTATCAAAATCATTTTCAATCATTTTTGGGAAGGTCTTATTTTCAAGGGTTTCCCTAAAAATAGGGGCACGAAACCCTAACTTTTCATTTTTTAGAATTTTACACATATGTTCCTTGATAGAAACCCACAAAAACCTTATGTTTGGTTTAACCTAAAATAGACTTTTGACGACATTTTTACATGATTTAGCTCAATTTAAGTAGAATGCCAAAAAATATATTTTCGGTACAATAATCCCCTACTTGGAAAGAATGAAACTTGATCTTCTTGTTATAGCTCTATTTTAGTCAGTTTTGATATACTTGCAAGTGATTAAGGGCATCAAGATGATGCTCATCCAAGAATTCTAGCTCATTCAACGGAGACACTTTGTATTCTTCATCGGTGATTAGGTTATGTAGTGACACTTGTAGTGATGGAAGCTTGACCTTAATAGGCAAGATGGATTTTGATCCATAGACCAAGGAGAAAGGGGTTGCACCTGTTAGTGTATGGATATTGGTTCGATAGGACCAATGAGTGGGATTTAACTATAGATGTCAGTCACGACCAACTTCACTGACCATTTTCTTTACGATTTTCAGAATGGTCTTGTTTGTAGCCTCAACTTGACCATTTCCCTAGGGGTAATACGAGGTAGATAATCGATGTTGGATGTTGAATCTTTGACATAACCTTTCACATCCTGATTTTTGAAGGGAATTTCGTTGTCTACGATAAGGGTTTGTAGAATACCGTAATGACAAATTAGGTAATTTAGGATAAACTTGGAAATTTTCTACCCCGTTATGTAGGTCATAGGAATGGCTTCAACCCACTTGATAAAGTACTCAGTGGCTTCTATGATAAATTTATGACCATTGGATGAGGTTGGAGTGATCTTTCCTATGAGGTCAAGCCCCCATTATGAAAAAGGCCAAGGTGTGATCATTGGTTGCAACTCTTAAGCTGGAGCATGAATCAGATCTCCATGCTATTGAAATTGGACACATTTTTGTACATACTAATGAGCCTCTCTTTCCATGGTTGGCCAGTAGTACCCCGCCCTCAACAGTTTTTTAGCTAAATTCATACCACTAGAATGGGAACCACATATTCCATCATGTATTTATGTTAAAGTGGCCAAGGCTTCCTCTTGGTTAAGACATCTTAGTAATGTCCCTTCGATGCTTTGACAGTAAAGTGTATCACCTAGGATCATAGATTATGATGCCTTTTTAACAAAGGTCTTTTTAAGGTTGGAGGTGATATCGAATGGGATGGTTCCTCTGCTTAGGTATATGAATATGTCATGATACCATGAGGATCTAGGACCAAAAATGACACATAAATTTAGATTCAAGGATTTTGAAGGTCGATAAGAGAAGTTGTTCTACCAAGAATTCACATTGAAGGACGTTGTTCAACATGTCTAACAATGCTCCAATTGTTGCCATAGTGTCTACTGCTCGGTTGTTCATGCAAGGATTTTTCTCAAAATTTATATCAATGAAAGTTCCTTGAGACTTTCCACCATCTTCTTGTAAGGAGTAAGCTTTTCATCCTTAATTTGGTAGTGTTCATTGACTTGGTTGATAACCAACCATGAGTCTCCATAGACTTTCGTCTCTTGTATATTCCATTTAACTATTATCCTTAGACCTATTATTAGGGATTTGTACTCAACAATTTTGTTAGTACACAGTAATGATAGCCTATATGAATTTGGAATGCAATAACCTTAAGGGGTGATAAAGAGAATACCCGCTCCCGATCCATGTTGGTTGAAATATCTATCAAAGTAAATTTTCCATTGATTGGTTAGATTGATAAGAAATACTGATTCATCAAGGAATTCATATATTAATGGGTTCTCCACATAGATAGGTGCCTCTTCTAGTTGTTTCATGATCACTTTTCCTTTGATTTCCTTGCACTCCACATACCCTGTCAAATTCAATTAAGATCATTGACCATTTGGCCATTCACCGAGTGAGAGTTGCTTTGGATAACAAGTATTTTAATGGGTTGATCTTTGCAATGAGTTTGATTTGATGGGACAACATGTAATTTCTAAAAGTTTGTGAAGAAAAAATTACCACTAGGCATGATTTCTCAATGGATGAGTAATTCATTTCATAGCCCACCAAAGTCTTTTTGATGTAATAGATAGCCCTTTCCTTTCCATTTTCATCATGTTGTGCTAGAAGAGCGCCTAGTGTTGTTGATGTTGCTAAGATATACATGATCAATGGTTTGTTTGATATCAACGACATGAGTACTGGAGGTGTCAATAGATAGTATTTGATCTGCTAGAAAGCTTTATCACGCTTCTCATCCCACTTGTAAGTTATTCCTTTATGGATAAGATGCGATAAAGGGTGGATTTCATTTGATAGTTACACTATGAATCTTCTGATGGACTACAATATTCCTTGTAACCCTCTCATTTTCTTTAGTGTTTGTGGTGGTTCCATGTCTAGGATGGATTTTACCTTTACTGGATCAATTTCTATTCCTCTTTGTGAGACAATATAGCCAAGAAGTTTTCCTGATGTAACTCCAAAGATACACTTTTTTGGATTCAATCGTACCTTGTACTCTTCGAGTCTGTCAAAGATGCATCCTAAGGCTTGTATGTGCTCATTCCTTTTCTTTTATTTTTCCAAAATATCATCCACATAATCTTCAACGATTTTGTGTATCATTTCATGAAAGATGAGGGTCATTACTCTTTAATAGGTTGCTCCTATATTTTTCAACCCAAATGGCATCATATTCCAGCAGTATGTTCCCCATGGACAAGTGAATGCAATTTTGTGTTGATCCTCCTTGGCGATTATGATGTTAGTATAGCCTAAAAAATCATCCATGAGTGACAAAATTTCATGCCCTTATGTTAATTCCACGATGAGGTTGATGTTAGGAAGAGGTAAATTATCCTTCGGGCATGTCTTGTTTAAGTCTCTAAAATCAATATAGATTATGATGCCCCCGGTGGGTTTTGAGACTAGTACTAGGTTTGAAACCCACTCAAGATAATCTATCAGTCAGATGAATCCAACATCAACAAGATTTTGTAACTCAATTTTCACCATGAGTTTTATCTAAGGGTGCATCTTAATTTATGCTTCACTGGCTTGGCTTTAGGATAAAATGCTAAGTGATGCACAACCACTTCTAGATCCAACCCTGACATATCAGTGTATGACCATGAAAATTTAGCTCTTCATTCTTTCAAGAATGTTGTTAGTTTTTTTTGTTCTTCATCCAACAAGGATTCAACATAGATAGTGATCTTAGGTTCTTCTTTTGTTCCCACATTGATTGGGGTAGCCTTCTTTGCTAGAACGACTAATTTCTCTAGATGTATTGCACTAAGGAGGAGATTAAATCCCTCATCCTTGGTGCCTCGAAGAGGTTTTCACTCTCAGATGTATCCTTTCTTTTTACTATTTTAGGATCAGAAAGTGTCATAGTGTGGTTTTCACTCAAAGATCTGCATGTTATTTGTATTTCATCAATTTTGCAACTGAAGGATTCAATCATCTCCCTATACTATACTCCTATGTCTAGCTCTATGTCAAAACCTGCTTTATGATCTACCCATGAATTCTGAGATTGTTTCATAATTTTTGAATAAATCTAGAATTAGTGGTCCTTGTTGGTCTAATTCAATGATTTGTGGGTATACTAGGCGTAGTTTAGTCAATTGATTGCTCGGATCAAAGGATGTTATGGATATCATGAAGAGGGATTTGTTCTCAAACAAGGCAGAAATATCAAGGGGGATGTCATGTAAGGTGATATCACAGGATGTTGGTAACCAAGAGGAAGCCTTGGCTCATTTAGAAGAAGTAACTTTACCAATAAGGATGACCTTGCTAGTAGTACAACCTAGGCCAATATTCTTTAGGCATTTGTCAAGAATGATGGGTTCTAGCAAACCACTATCATTCTATCCTAGTTTCTAATTTTTTTTATAACCCATCCCATTCATTAGTTGCAAGCCTTTGTTATCATCCTCCATGGTAAGAATGGGGATAGGTCATTCATCTTGATAGAGGAGTTTAGATACATCTTCCTCATTGATATATTCTTGGTTCAAATCCCCCCACTTGGTGAAGGTAGTAGCTTCCATCTTGATTGTTTCAGACTCTTTGTTGCTAGATGTGGGTTTCCCATGTGATTGAGGAGAAAGAGGTAGCTCTCCTAATACAAAGGTATTACTGATTATCTTATAGTTTTCACAACCATCATCTTGGATTACTACTTTGATGTCAAGAATATTTTGCACAATAGTTATTTTTCATTTATGAGGTCGATGCAAGGGATGATGGGTCAACAAATGAGGTAGATGGTGTAGGACCTTCATCATTCTTGGGTATTTGGGGGATATTATAGAACTTGGCCTTTAGGTTCTTGCAATAGTAAAAAAAATTAGGATCTCCATTGATCATAATTTCTCTTCCTTCAAAAGGAAACTTTACACATTGATGATAGGTCGAGGCTACAGATTTTAAGGCATGAATCCATGGTTGACCAAGTAGGATGTTGTAGGGAAGATCAAGGTCTAATACTTGGCATGCAGTTTCTATGATGATATGTCCCACTTGGATGGGTAGGACAATGATGCCTTGTGATACTCGCTCTTGGTCGTCATATGCTTTGATGGTGGTACTCTTTGATTTCATAATAGTATCCTCTGAATAGCCTAGGTTCTTGATCAATTGAAGAGTGAAAATGTTCAAACCAACACCTGCATCTACCAAGACCCTTTTGACCTTATTATTATGAATTAAAACTGCAAGGTGTAAGGCATGGTTATGAGATGGTTGTGAGGGTAAGAATTGTTTTGAGAAGGTGAGAAGATGATTAGTGATATGCCCTACCATAGCTTGAAACTGATCTGTATCAATATCCTTGGGGACAAATGATTTTGATAAAGCTTTCTCTAAGATTTCCCTATGTGTGGGGGATAACCTTAATAGTTCCAAGATTGATATATGTGTGGAGGTCTTCTTAAGCTGATCTAAGAGATTGTACTTGCTAGGATTTGATGTTGGAAAAGTAGGTTTTTCCCTAAATGAGATGGTGAATTTTCCATGTCATGTGGTGACTCCAGACTCATACTAGGCCGTTTGATGGTGACAATAGTAATGATATTGTCACAGGAAGTGACTACGTTGGAATATGTATATTGTAAGTTTGTGAAATCTTTAGTTTTTTTGGTGTTGCTCCCTTTGCTATGATCTAGCATAGGGTTCTTGTATATCTTAAGATCTTGATTTTTGGCTAGTACCTCAACAGATATGGTGTTGTTCTCTATAAGTTCTTGGATAGTATTTTTGAGCCTCATGTTGTTCACCATTTTGTATCCTTTGATTTTGTGAAAGTCACAAAGATCGTTCTCATTGTACCAGGATGGTTTTTCCTGTGGTTCTTGGTAATTTACAAAGTTGGGTAGTGTTATCAAGTTTGAATCGACCAATTTCTTCATGATGGTTTCAATAGGTTTTGATAACTGTGTGTGCTTGCATTTTGGATAGTTTTTCTTGTTAGGGGTTTTTCTTTGTTGTGTTTCAATGTTATTGATCTGATTGTTTTGAGGAGGTTTTGTTTGTTGCACAGTTGGTTGAATGTTAGTGTTATCTTCTAGAGTTTCAACCTAGCTAAGCTACAAGACTTAGCACTCCAAAGAAAAAATGGAATCATTCGTAGGTTGTGGGTCACCTAAAATTTGGAGTGAATCTCCAGAGAAGGTTGGTTCCTAAGGTATCACCTATACTACTAATTTTTTCAAAGGAAAAGGGAGAGGGAATGCTTTAAAATGAAAACTGGAAAAAACTATTTATATGGTGATACACCTAATTGAAAAATACTATGAAACTCACAATTTTATGCACTAGCTATATTGACAAAAATTACACCTGCACAACTTATTACTGTATACTTTTGCAAAAGTGCTTCACAAACAGGTCCTAGTGCTTAGACTCCTAGGAGGAAAATTAATTTCACATCCAAAATTCATTTACACCTTTTTGACACAATTTGTAACTTGCATAAGAATACCTTTTGCTTAAAGGTTCTAAAACCTGAGGCACAACTATAAGGAAATAAGAATTAACTCAATGATAACTTGATCAATTAGTTGGATGAACACAATAATGCAAAGAAAAAATAGGCAAAATCTTCAAGTCAATAATATTGAAGGCCTTCACTATATTTCATATCAAATCATGAGTTACAAAAGCATGCCAAAAATGACAAAGGAATCCAAAGTCACTAAGTCTCAATCTGCATAAAGAAAAGATCATTACAAAAGAGTCACTCAAGTGACTATATCCAACTCTTAACAAAACCCATCAAAATAGCTCCAAGAAACTTCTTGGGTCAGATGCACCAATAAAGCCTAAAATCTAGCAACTATATCTCCTCCACAAAGGCTCCAAAGTGTTGAAATGGTCAAGTTTGACCATTTCAAACATGAAGGCACAATAAACCACCCCTATATGCTCTCAAATCTTCCAACAAGATGAGTAAAATTCCCTATATGTTCTCCACATGTTTTAAAATCATTCTCAACCCCCCTATATGATCTCCAAAAAAACATCAAGGATCAACAAGATCATTCAAGGAATTTATAGAGCATTTTACATGTCTTTGCATTTAAAATAACAATATGACTTAATGATTTATAAGAATATCATTAAATTCAAATGCTTTACATTCTAAATTAATGCAAAAAACAAAATAAGGGCTCAACTTGTGTGAGAAAATATAAGCAAAACATAAGTCTTTAAAAGACTTACATAGCATATAAAGAGGGAAAAATTACAAGGCATAAGACTTAAAGCCTTAGCCCACGAGTATTCATTAGTCATATGATGTAATTTTAAAACAAAAGGTAAAAAGTACCTTTTCCATTGGCATCTTAGGGTAAAAAACCCTAAAGAACAAAACATGGAAAAATAATTATTCACATTTCATTTGTACTTCAAAGCTTTAGGAAGAAGCTAAGCTACCACCAAGGGTTTCACAAAGTTTTATATAGAAGATCTTCCATGGTGAATTCAAATCCATACAGAAGCATTTTCATTTCATTTCTGCAGTACTCCTCCAAAGAAACACTGGTAAGCCATTCTTTTGAAAACAATTTTGGAATAGAAATTTCTCCACTGATGATTTTAGTCCTTTCAAACCATGTCATCCTGTAACTTTCCTCACCTATTTTGTATGCTTTTCTTTGCAAACTTCACCTTGTTTGCACAGTCCGTACCGCCATCATTGGGATTCATGAATCTTAATAGAGGTTTTTTGCTTGAGCTTCCCTCTGGAGATTGTGTGGGTAAGTATTCCTTTGATTTATCTATATCAACATCTTCATACTTTGCATACGGTTGTGTATTTTGCAACTCTATGAAAAATACATAAAACCATGTCATGGGCTTTATCAACTTGCAGGTGCTTGTCGGCCCATGTATTTTTGAATTTTGGGTCGAGGGATTTTAATGTTTTTATCTGAGAAAACTCTATATCTTTTAATGCTTATACATTCCCCATTTTTCATTTTCATGGCTCGGCTCTATAGCTATGTGTTTTTGAATGTTTATCTTCCATTTAATTCTTAATCTGTAGCTTGCTCATTGGTAAATAAAGCTATACTTCTCTATGTATTTGACATCAAAACAAACCCTTAAATGGGTTTATGTATTTTGAGAGAAAATGTTTTTCCAGGCTATGACTTTGCATTCTATAGGTATTTGTTGGGGTTCTGGGTTATCAAACTTGCACCATCACTCATTAGCTTCTCTTTAATTTCTTTTCTCTTCTTTTTAATTGATCTCAATCACCATACACACAAAATCTGAGGGTCTTCTTTTTTATTTCATGGTCGTGCCTCACCCTTAAGGTTACCCACTCCCTTTTGTAGTAACAACTCCGCTCATTTCATATTCTGGGACAACATAGCCAATGAATCTCTTAGCATATCTGTTGAAGTGAGTGAACCCCCATCGATCTAAGATACAATATTGGAATACAAAAGTCTATTAAATAAGTTGTCATATCCTCTCCAATTAGCACATAAATGAGCTTTAGATCATAGAGAATAGTTTACATAAAACAATGGTGATGAAGATATTCCATTTCATTAGCACCATTATGCTCGGGTATGTTCTTTTCAATAAACTCTGAACATAATTCTTATTGAATCTACCTCAGCAAGTCAACTCATTACAGGAAATCCTTCAAAGGTGACAATACCAACTCAATTTTTTTGGCATTTGCAGATTGGCTAAACACTCTTCGAATAGCTAATTAACAACTGGTACATGCATAAGAACTAGTGCCTCTGACACCCTTCCAACCTCTTCAGTGATCTCCATACCTTCAACTTTTGTGACCCTCCTAAAAACTATCATATAAATTGTACTATCATTTTTTCCTTGCAACAGTCACCTATGGGTTGTATGTCCATCTTTTTTTACTATCTTCTTAGTGTTATTGTAAGTCTTATATGGTGCTACCATTTTATTATCAATGATGTCACTATTAGAAATTTGTCACCTTGAACTCCAAGTATTTGTCACTACAAAACTTTGGTAACACTGCCACCATTAAGCCTTTTCAAACAAATCATGGTATTTTGATAGATTCATGTGCATTTTTTTCTTTTTCAAATTGTTTTTCCAACAACTCAGCAGTGCCTTGCTATACTTCACTGTGTTGTCAAAGACACTCTTTGTAAGATTATTCATTAATCTTCTTTTATAGATATGTGTACTAGTTGCAACATGAATTTTTGTTTCAATAATAGTGTCACTTCATGCTAACACCATGTCATGAATCTGTGTCATTTTGAATTTTCCTCCATTACCAAGGCCCTTCAACTAGCTGCATTATCATAAAAATTTCCATACCTGCTATACTATGAGCATTGTTCACCTATTAAAAAAACTATCATTATGAATGATATTCACCATTTATTACCTTCTTATCATGTTGGTCATAAAGCTAATATGTTTGATTCCTTGATATCCTTCTTACCTACTATCATGATAGACTGTCACTCTTCATTGTGATTATCATAGGAGACAAACAAGATTGTTGCAATATTGATCAAGGTATCTTCACTTATGTGATGTTATGATATCATTATTGTTATTGTATGAATGTATTTGAACATTTGAACTAAACTCACCCTTTATGATTTTCATGAATGATGATATGTCACTATGATAGTGGCCTACAATTCACTGCCATAGGTAACGTGTGTTTGTTTGAGAAAACCATAAAGAGTTGATTTATTTTCTATCACTTGTCCAGAGCACAAAATAGCAACACATTGAGCTCAAACCTCGTGTGAGCCCATTTTACTCCACATGTTGAATTCTGACAGATCAAAACAGTGATTAACTATATACCTAGTCCTGCACATTAAGCAAACATGTTAGAAAAATAGATGCATATTTTGGATGTGTTTGATGACTTTGTTGTTTCCCTGGACATCTAAGGTTGCATGCTTGTTTAATGTATCTAGAGATCATTTTATATGTTCATGGGTCTTTTTACATGTAATGTGAGAGACCTTCATTGCTATAACAATATCTTATCACTCAGATGTAGGAACTAGGAGCAATATGGAGATAAGGAGGACACAAAGCAACTCAAGGAGGAAGATAACGCAAGGAAACACTCACTAAACCGATTATTCAGGAAATGACTTGCCTCTTTCCTTACATGTACATTTTTTTACCTATCAATGTATATACTTTTCTTCCATTTACATTGAACAATTCAATCTCACAGCTTGTGTGAGACATATTCATTCTATTATCAATAAAGATTACTCATTTTAGAAAAGACTTATATAAATCTTTCCTATGTTACATGCATCTGTTTAAATGCAACAATATGATATTCATGTAATCTTTAGATTTCCTTTTATGCACTTGAATGTAATATAGGAAAGGAATAATAAATGTACCTCTCTTTGGTTTTAAATTAGAGGGCTCTATCTGATTGATCCATTAGTGAAATTTGGTAACAATTAGCAACTTGATTTTTGCTTGGTCTAGGAGTACTTAGGACCATCTTAGCATCTACCATGCCATCATTTGTTACGTTGTTGTTCTTAGATGAGACACAAGGCTTGTAATTTGAATTGGCTAATTGATGATTGTAATCTTGAGTATTTCCTTGTGAGATTAGAGCTCTTTTGATGTTAATGGCTCTAGGGACAATCTCATCATAAGATGTGATGCGCTGCATTTTCAAGTGGAAGGATATCTCTAGGTCTAGATTTGCTAAGATGATCCCTACTTGTTGTTAATCAGGAAGAGGCCACTTTCTCTTACTATCCCTTTTTCTCCACTGTTGTAATAAATTAGTGAAATATTCTCCTTTTTTTTGTTTGAGAGTGTACAACTCTTCTAGGCTTCTGTACATGTCAAGGTTAAAGGAGAAGTGATCAATGAATTTATCGGTGATTTCTTGAAAAAAATTGATACCTGACGGTAGTTGAGAAAACCAATCTATAGTAGGACATGTAAACTTTGGGGGAAGAGATGCATTAAATAAGAATCATTGTAAGCCACCTCCTTGCACATGGCATTGAACTCTTTGATATGGTCTAGTGGATTTCCTCTCCCTTTTTATTTATCAAATTTAGGAATTTCAAAATTGGGAGGGAACAACACTATTGGGATGTTTCGATTGAATGGATATGGACATAAATTTTGTGTATGGGGTTTCTTTGTCTTGCCCATCTGAAGACCCTACATTTCTTATGATAACACCTTAGGTTGTGATGCTAGATCATCTTGTGGGTTTTTTGGAGGATCATACATTGTGTCTTGTGGGATGGCAGATGGATTATATGTGGTATTTTGATATGATAAAATGTTGCATGGTGTATATGATGACATGGGATTTTCTGAAGGTGATTGAGGTGTTGATTTATATGTTCCTAATGCATTTGTATTGATGATGTTCTATCAAGGATTATAGTAGGAACCTTGTTGTATTGTTGGGCATACTACTAAGCTAGTATGACTTGTTGTTGTTGTTGTGTTGCTAAGGCTTCTTGATGGGCTTGTTGTTGTTGTTGTTGTTGTGTTGCTAAGGCTATTTGTTGTGCGACTAAGGCTTCTCATTGTTCTTGTTGCTATTGTTGTACTGCTATGGCTGCTTGTTGTTGTTGTTGCTATTTTTGTTGGTTTTGTTGCTGCTATTGTTGTGTTGCTAAGGTTGCTTGTTGTTGTTGCTACTGTTGGATAACTTGCTAATAAGACTTTTGTGCTTGTTGTAAAGATAAGGCATGTGCTTGCGATGTAGGATTAGTTAATTGTTGGGATATCTATGATGGATTTTGGGTGTTGATGTTTTGAGTGGGTAGAAATTTTTTGATGAGAGGTGGGGGGTTCCCTTGGTTTAACATTCCATGGAAGATGGTGGATTGAGATGAAGGAA
>CM021102.1:440274866-440308904 GCA_007115665.2 Sequoiadendron giganteum | reverse complement strand
GGTTAGTTTAGAGCCTTGAAGTTTGGGAAAGTCTTAATGAGGAGATTAGGCAAATTTTAGCAAGTTTGTCTTGGAAATTTCTCCTAAAAGTTGGAAAATGGCATTAATGATGTTCTAAGCCTGACCTAAGGGTCCTAACATGTGGGAATAAGGTATATAAGGTTAGAAAAACCCTAATATAACATGTGAGAAAGCTATTGTATGGATTGAGAATTGGGAAGAAGTGTTTTTGACTTGGAAAAGAGCAAATTTGTTTTGGTTTTCTATGTCAGAACTTTCATCCAGTCAATTAATGGATTGAAAGGACTGAACTAATGTTTTGAGTCTTTCATTTGTGACATGTTCCTACCTTTTGCATCATTGATTTATTCATTTAGTTTGACTCGTTAAGGTTTTGCAATTCTTTTTGGGTTCTTGGTTTCACTGCCCGGTTCAGTGACAGTTTTGTAAATATGATCCCCACTTGACTTCCCGTGGAAAAGATTCCATGGACACTTGGAATCAAGTAGGGGAATGTGTACATAGTGTAGATATAGTGTTTGGATTCTTTGTGTGCAGGGGAGTTGATGTAACTATCAAGCTCTAGGTGAGTGCAGGGGCATTCTGGCTAGAAGCTTGGATAGAACAACATCAAGAAGACTTGCTAAATGGATTGGTTTGTGCCAATTCGAGGTGTAGGGGTGTAGGGTTATGTGACTTGAACATGTGTGTGCAAGGAGAAGTGTAGAGGAGTCCATTAATGCATTCAACTAAACTAAAGAAACTGGATTGTGTTACATACCCTAGAAACCCTTAAAAATAGGGGTTTGGTGGCAGACCTGTGTACGAATGCCAAGGGGATCCAAAACCTAGAAAATCTTGAAGCATAGGAGGTCTATAGTGAGAATACCTAAATATTTTGGGTGTTTGTTAAGGGAGTCTTGGAGATATGCCAAGAATACTAGTTTTTGGAGGCCTAATTGGTCAAAAAGGCTAAAAGGCCTAAAAACTAAGTTTCTTGAATTCAATGGTTAAATGAAGAAATAATCCTACAAGAAGGATCAGAGTGGAGAAAGATCACCCTAGGAATAGTTGGAAGACCTATTCCAAGTCCCAAGAAAGGTTTGGGAACTTTGTGGCAAAATTGAGTCCATGGGAGTTCATGGTGATATGAGAGTGAAGGTGAGTATTTGAAATTGTTGGAGAGTTCTATGAGGAGATAGGGGTCTTAGGAGTGACCTCTGAGTAGGGTAGAGAAGAATACCCTAGCAAGACCAAATAATAGGTCTTAGGAGGAGAAAATGCACTCTTGAGAGATAGCACTCCCCACCAAATTGGTATCAGAGCCTTAAAAAGGCTTGGGAATTGAGAAGTGAATGTCAGAAAGAAGTGAATCCATAGGAGAAAGCACCATGGTGACTAATGCAGAGATAGCTAGAGATTTGACATAGCAAAAAGAAAATAATAGATGACTTGAAAAAGTTGTGGAGGAGATGAAGCAAAAACTAGAAGAGGTTGCAGAGACTGCAGGCAAGATGGAAGTGACGTTAGTAGGGGTTAGAGACAAGGGTAAGAACCAAGTTGAGGAAGAAATAGAACTAGAACCTGACCCTCCATTATTAGAGGAACCCTTCCTCAAAGCATTGAAGGAATTAAGTGGCAAGGCACTAGAAGGCATCCCTGTTTTCACAGGAAGAATGGATGTAGAGTTAGTTATGGAATGGATTGAGGGAATGGAGAATCACTTTGAATGTGATGGGATTGCAGAGGCACAAAAAGTGAAGATAGCCAAATCAAGGTTAAGAGGACAAGCACTAACTTGGTGGAAGTTCTTGCAAGAATAAAGAGAGAAGGAAGGCAAGAAGCCAATAGGACATTGAAAAACAATGGTAGCTAAAGTAAAGGAGAACTATCTACGGATTTGAGAAATGCAAATCCACAAAACCCGATCAATACCTGCATGCAAAAGTCTTGTCACAAAGAAAGAGAGAGATCAAGACAAGGGTTTGGCTCTCACAATGTGCAAGTTGTATTCCAAAAAAATGAATAGAGCATCAAAGAAAATACAAGAGATCAATCCTTATAAAAGGAGATCAAAACCTAAAAGGAAAAACTAACCCTAAAGGTGAGTGCATTTAATAATTAATATTAATTATTAAATGACTAATATGTGTGCAAGGTGAAATCTTAAGAGGAGAGTAAAGTTAATTAATTACTTTACTCTAACACCCCCCCTTAAGATGAGCAAGAGTGCAGCTACAAACTAGTGCAAGAAAGCAAAAGTAACTACAATGCATGAAGGTAAAATTGGGTCCCGGCAACTAGGCCTGATCAGGTACCCAAGTACAAGGAAATCTCTATGAAACGGAGAAAAGGAGAAAACCCAGTGGGAAAAAACTCCTCTCCAAAAAGAGATGCAAAAAGAAAGTACAAATGAAATGTCTCAAGAGACTCTCTCAAGAACATATGCAGATATACAATCAGATACCCCCCCATGAGAGAGAGTGGAGACTCCAAAGCCCCCCCAAAATGAGAGAACCCCTGTGCCAATGATCAAAC
The DNA here is from genome assembly GCA_007115665.2 of Sequoiadendron giganteum. Lineage (NCBI taxonomy): Eukaryota > Viridiplantae > Streptophyta > Pinopsida > Cupressales > Cupressaceae > Sequoiadendron > Sequoiadendron giganteum. The sequence continues at coordinate 440,306,366 of CM021102.1, read as the reverse complement.
TGATGTGTCGCCTTGGAGGAAGAAATAGATCCAACGGTCGAAGAAGAGGAAATCCCTGGATGTGAGGTGAAAATGGAAGTCTTGGATGATGCACACTGAAGAATGAAATAGCAACATGAGTGTATGAATAACAAAATGGTGAATCAAACAACTCAAGATGATCCTAAAATGGAATCTCCAATGAAGAAGGGATAACAGGTGTGCTGAATCTGTCATCTGTGAGGAAAGGTATATCCTCAGATATGGCCTCAACAACTGCACTTGATGCCTCGATGAGTGGAGCAACAATGTCAGTCACAACTGAAGAGGTATCCTGCTGAAAAAATGTGATCTCAATAGGAGGAAGAGGTGTAGAAGTCTCAACACTAGTCTCATGAACAGATGGTAGAACACATAAGTTCAAGTGATCGAACTTCTCCTCAGATACTACATGCTCTCTTGTAGAAAGAGAGGGAGATGGTGGACCAAAGTGTGTGAATGCATACAATCGGGAAGAATGATCAACTGTCCCTGTTGCAACAATGTTTCCAGTCTGAATGTCCCTAATGTGTACTGAATCAGGTGTGAACTCAACTGTCTTCCCTATCCCACTATGAGCAATCTGATAGATGGAGAGAAGGTTAGTGGACAAAGATGGAACACATAGTACATCATTGAATTTACCATCATCAATATCGATAGAACCTTTCCCACATACACTCATATAAGTGTTATTACCCATCAAGATGTGTGGTGAGGATGCAGCCTCGAAAGATGAGAACATGTCCTGAGAAGATGCCATATGGTGTGAAGCACCTGAATCCAGTAGCCATCTAGATGAATGTGAACTGGTGGTTGCACATAATGCATGACCCTTATGTGGGGCCTGTCCATCTATCTGGAATGATGGTGAAGAAGAAGACCCGCCTGAAGTAGATGAAGAAGAGTGATGAATATGGTTCTTCTCAAGAAGAGCTATCAAATCTGAAACTTGTTTTGCATATCCATCTATCTTCTTCTCATAACACTTGGACTCATCATGTCCTAGCTTAGTGCAATAAGCACACTTAGGTCTATCTTTCTTCGATGATTCCCCCTTAGGAGAAGGTGAATCAGAAGTCTTCTGTGAACTAGAATCCTTCCAATGCTCTGTGGTCTGTGGTTTTTGTTTCTACTTCTGCTTCTGCTTCCCCTGATATGACTATGCTACCAATGCTTGGTGCGGTAATCCTATGAGAGCATCCAACTGTGATATCTTAGCCTGCTCTCGTGTCAAACGATCACAAAACACCTCAAAAGAAGGCATGGTAAAATGTGCACCCAAGGCATCCATAGTGGAATGGAAGGTAGATGAGAATATCTGAAAGTTCCCATGAATTTTTGACAAAATCAGGTAAATACACTCTGTATCAGTCTTAACCTTACCACAACCCTGTAGAAGAGATCTCTGTTGTTTGAATTTCGTCAGAAAGTCCTCAATGGAGGGAAAAGAATCAGGTACAAGTGAAGTCAACTCTGCCTCAATTTGTAATGCTCTAAACTCGTTGATAGTGCCAAAAAGTGCCTCAAACTTGGTCCAATAGGCCCTAGGTGTGAGACACCCTTCAAGATGAAATAGGAGACTATCTGAAATGTGCAAAGCAATCAATCCCATAGCCTGATCCATATTGTTCCTGTGCTGCATAACCTCAAAGGTGCGAGTCAATGGAGGTTGAACCGCATCCAAACAGGACCATAACCCTCGAGACTGAAGAAGTGTCATCATGTGACCCTTCCAAGTGTGATAATTATGCGGTGTGAGAAGCTGAATAGATCTGTCGGCCATGCTGTGAACTATGCCTCAACTGCTCTGAATGTGTTTTTTTTAATTATTAAGTGGTCTTTCAGAACTAGACAGAAGATGCAGAAGGGGTTTTTTTGTTTTTGGTGTTTGTAGATTCTATTTTTCTGATGTAAATAACAGAAAGTAGGAAAAAACACCCCCCCACAATGCAAAAATCCAATCCCCAGTACAAATTGAAAGCCATAAAATAATAGAAAGCAGAAATTGGTTGAGACAAATCTTTGTGTACCTGAAGAATTTTTTGGTGAAATAAACTACAGATCTGGAAAGAGCACAGAACCACCTTTCCGACGCCTATTCACTTTTGAAAAACGGAGCAAAAACGAGCAAGTTATGCCCCCCGGAGTGCAAAAATATCATCTGACTTTGACTATGAAAAACCACATGCAAACTGAATATTTTTGAAGAAATTCCTACACCATCAGAACGGGCTCGGAACCAGCTTTCCGACAATATTTTGTTTTTGAAAAACCGAGTTCGTATTCAAAAGTTATGGCCAAAATACCAAAACTGCTCCAAAAAGGTTTGAGGGTTAAGCCTGGTGGTTAGGCTAACCGCTAGCATTAAAAGCTAGCTGTTAACCGCTAGCGGTTAACTGACGGCGGCGCCCATAACTCTGATTTTTAAATTTTTTTCTCGGATTGCGTGCCGTACCAGGCCGTACGACCCAGAAATGAAAAAAAATTTCCCCCTGGAGTCACTGTGTCCAATTTTGACGATTTGATAGTCGATTTAGGGGTTTTTGGGTGCTCTGAATGCGATGGTGAGGTCCGTTTGGGCTGAAATTGCTTTAAAATTGCAGGTACGCTCTGGATCAGGTACCCTCAAAAAAACATCAAACCCTCGTAGATCTAACGCCGTGAAGCCAAATTTGATGAATTTTATATCAAAATAGGGGTTTTTGGATGCTGCGAGCTCAACGGTGAGGTCTGTTTGAGTTCAAAGTGCACCAAAAAAAAAAACCCCCTATTCCAAATAAAAACTAGAAAACAAACATAGATCTAATGCAACCAAACCTAGATGTCTAATCCTTTCAAAAACTGAACAAGCTGCAGCAGATCTGGCTCTGATACCATGTTAGAAATCTTGAATAAGATTAATAACCAGGAACACCTACAAAAACAATGATAAATATTCCACAAGAGGATATGCAAGAATGAGCTTGCTTGATATTAAGACCTCTCAAATGATGAGGTAAAAAGGATGATTCAAATGATATAATAACCCTCCTTATATAGGAAAGGGTGAGATACAAGATGCAGTGAGATGTTGCCATGTGTCTTGATCTAACAACATGTGACAACAAGGAAACCCTAAAAAGATTAAATGCATCCTAAGTTAACTTATGCTAGTGTAATAAATAATATATTACACTAACAAGGACTATGACATCCAATTGCATAAGAAGAGGCAAAATCTCAGACAAAGAGAACTAGATGTAGCTGTCTACACAGAAGAGCTCCAAAATCTAAGCCTTAGGTCTAGAGTGCAAGAAACTGAAAGCATTAAGGTTACTAGGTATCTAAATGTCCTTAGATGGAACATACAAGAGGAGTTGAGTCTCTTCACACTTACTACCCACCATAGCTGCTATCAGTTGGCTATTAAAGTGGAAGAGAAACTGAAAAAGAAACAAGATTCTAATACCAGGGGTAAAGGAAGAGGCAGAGACCCTAGAGGTGGACATAGAGGAGGTTTTGGTAGAAGGAGAAATGAGAATAGAAGCCAAGGATATTCTAAGGTTGGTGAAAAATCCCATGAGACAAATAGTAGAGGGGGATACAGAGGTAGAAGCTCTAAGAAATGGTGGAAGAGGCAGATCAGGAGGATTTGGGAGAAGTTCTCATTTTGCTTCCATGAAGTGTTACAATTGTGGACAGTTGGGTCATCCGGCTTATAGGTGTCCTGACAAGCCAACATCTTCACAAGGTGAGAGGAATATTACTTATGTCCAAGAAGAGGACTGTTCCAAACACTCAGAGGTGAGTTTAGATTTAGAGAAAGGAGAGAATCTCATGTTGAGAAGGATCTTGATCAAAGCACCTACCGAGGATGAACACAAACAGAGGAGAGCTCTTTTTAGAGTCAAGTTCAAGATAATAGGTAAGGTCTGCAAGGTCATCATTGACTTAGGATATACTGATAATGTCATATCAGAGGAGGCAGTACTGAAGTTGAACATCATCAAGATACCCCATTTGTGTCCTTACAAGGTTAATTGGTTGAATAAGGGGCATAATATATTGGTCAATGAACAAGTATGGGTTGAGTTTTCTATAGGGAAGTATCAAGATAGGATACTATGTGATGTGTTACCAATGGATGCATGCCATATGTTGCTTGGTAGACCATGGCAATATGATAGGGAGGCAGTACACCATGGCAAGGAGAATAAGTACTCATTCAAGAAGGATGGAATGACTTACAAAATTCCTTCTTTGATAGAAGAAGGCACAGTGCAGAAGGAAGAATCTAGTGTACTTTTGATGAGTGGAAAGGAATTCCTAAAAGACATGAAGGAGGAAGAAGGAGTTTTCTATGCTATTATGTTGAAGCCAAAGGAGGAGGAGTCACCTAGTTGGCTACCTATGACAACAGAAGTGAAGCAACTATTGGATCAGTTCAGGGATATCATTTGTGAAGACACGCCAACTACACTACCACCTAAGAGGGTAATCAGTCATCAAATAGTCTTTGTGCCAGGAGCAATGTTGCCTAACAAGGCTGCATACAAGATGACACCGGAGCAGAACAAGGAGATAGCAAGGCAAGTTCAAGAGCTTTTGGATGAAGGGTTGATTAGAAAAATCATAAGCCCATGTTTTGTTCTAGTGGTGTTGGCACTTAAGAAGGGAGATAAGTGGAGAATGTGTACTGATTCTAGGGCCATAAATAGGATAACCATTAGATATAGGTTTCCTATTCCTAGGATAGAAGACTTAATGGACTATTTAGGGGGTGCTAAGTACTACTCCAAGATTGATTTGAAAAGTGGCTACTATCAAATTAGGATGAAAGAGGGAGATGAATGGAGATCAGCTTTTAAAACCATGGAGGGGTTATATGAGTGGTTAGTAATGCCATTTGGGCTTAAAAATGCACCTAGCACTTTTATGAGGGTGATGAATGAGGCCTTGAAGGACTATATAGGAGTCTTTTTGGTGGTCTACTTAGATGATATCCTCATCTTTAGCAAAACAAAAGAAGAACATATGAAGCACCTAGAACATGTGTTGAAGAAACTTCAAGATGAGAATCTCACCATAAATCTTGAGAAGAGTGAGTTTATGAAGCAAGAGTTAGTCTACCTAGGATTTGTAGTTTCTCAAGGGAATTTGAAGATGGACAAGAGAAAGGTTGAAGCCATTCTTAGTTGGCCTACTCCCAAGACAGGGACTGAAGTTAGGAGTTTCCATGGATTAGCTCAATTCTATAGGAAGTTTGTTAGAAGGTTTAGTGAAATCTATGCACCGGTCCTTGACACCATCAAAGGAGAACTGAAAACAAAGTTTGTATGAACCAAAGAAGCCAATGAAGGATTTGAACGATTGAAGAGGGAGATAGCTACCCAACCAATCCTAGTTTTACCAATCTTTGAAAAACCATTCATAGTGGAATGTGATGCAAGCAACATAGCAGTGGGTGCAGTCCTAAGCCAAGAAGGCAAGCTAGTGGCATTCTTTAGTGAAAGGCTAAATGAAGCAAAGTCTAGGTACTCATCCTATGACTTAGAGTTGTATGCTTTAGTACAAGCTCTTAAAAAGTGGAGGCACTACCTATTGCCCAAATAATTTGTGGTATACACCGACAATCAGGCCTTAACCTACATCAATACTCAAGAGAAGCTCAGTTTGAGGCACATCAAATGGATGGAGTTTTTGCAATCATACACCTTTACTATCAAGCACAAGAAGGGGATTAACAACAAGTTTGTAGATGCCCTTAGAAGGATATTTCTTACCATAAAGGAGACACAAATATAGAGTATAGGGGTTGAAGGATTCAAAGAACTATATGAAGGAGATTCTGATTTCTCAGTGATCTACAAGGTATGTACTAATTTTGAAAATCATTTTCACAGTGAATATGCAGATTATACTTTGCAAAATGGTCTATTGTTTAGAGGGAAACAATTATGTGTTCCAAGAGGTTCCATGAGGGAGAATCTTATCCAAAAAAAGCACAATGGTAGTTTGAGTGGACACTTTGGCTTGAACAAGACCCTAGACTTAGTGGAGAGGTTCTATTGGTGGCCTAAAATGCAGAGAGATGTAAGAAGGTATGTGGAGAAATGTGGAGTGTGTCAAAAGGCAAAGGGAACATCAACAAATTCAAGTCTTTATCAGCCATTACCCATCCCAAATAGACCATGGGAATGCATAAGCATGGACTTCATAGTAGGGCTACCTAGGACACCGACTGGTTTTGATAGTGTGTTTGTGGTAGTGGATAGATTCTGCAAGATGAGGCATTTCATCCCATGCAAAACAACACATGATGCAAGTCAGATTGCACACCTATTCTTCAAGGAGGTGATAAGGATACATGGGTTGCCAAGGAGCATAGTTGCAGATAGAGATGTGAATTTTATGGGACATTTTTGGAACTCTTTGGAGGAGGCTAGGAACCAACTTGTCTCATAGTTCAGCATATCATCCTCAAATAGATGGACAGACAGAGGTGATAAATAGGGTACTTGGTAACTTGTTGAGGTGTCTAACTAAGGAGTATGGACAAGGATGGGAACAAGTCATTTCACAGGTAGAATTTTCCTACAATGATAGCACAAACAGGTCTACTGGTAAGAGTCCATTTGAAATTGTATATGCGTTACATCCAAGAGGTGTACTTGAGCTAAGAGACCTAAAAGGTTATGAAGGAATTAATGGACATGCTGATGATTTTGCTTAGTCAATGAGAGAGGTTCATGAGCAGGTAAAGAAGACATTAATGGAGGCTAACCAAAAGTTGAAGGCTAAAAGAGATGAAGGGAAGAGAGACTTACAATTTGAAATAGGTGATTTGGTGATGGTATACTTGAACAAGGCAAGACTACATAAAGGCATACCAAGTAAGTTGCAGATGAAAAAGATAGGGCCATGTAAAGTGTTGGCTAAGTATGGATCAAATGCATACAAGTTGGAGTTACCCAAGGAGATGTCCATTTCGCCTATCTTCAATGTGAAGGACTTGGTGAAGTATAAAGGACCAGAAATGGATGAGTAATAGTATAGTGCTAAGGTGAGTAAGGATGTGGAAGGACTCAAGGTACCCTATCAGATTAGACCAGAAGTTGACAAGATTCTGGATTCAAGGGTGAAGAAGAAGACTAGGCACAAGACATACATGGAGCACCTAGTGAAGTGGAGACACCAACCAGAGTCAGAGGCTACTTGGATAGCAGAGAGTGATTTCAAGAATCATGGAATCAGTGAAAAGGTCTTAACACCACAAGTTCCTTAACTTCTTTGTTGTAGGGGGAGAATGGTGCAGGAGCACCTTAAGGTCTTTTGGAGAGATCTTTGCAAATTTTGGCTTGTAGGTGGTTCTAGCCTACCACCAAGATAGTAAGGACTAGGTTATAAAGTCTCAAGGTTGAATTGATGTGTGAGTTGTGTCAAAGCTAGGTTAGTTTAGAGCCTTGAAGTTTGGGAAAGTCTTAATGAGGAGATTAGGCAAATTTTAGCAAGGTTGTCTTGGAAATTTATCCTAAAAGTTGGAAAATGGCATTAATGATGTTCTAAGACCAACCTAAGGGTCATAACATGTGGGCATAAGGTATATAAGGTTAGAAAAACCCTAATATGACATGTGGGAAAGTTATTTTAGGGATTGAGAATTAGGAAGAAGTGTTTTTGACTTGGAAAAGAGCAAATTTGTTTTGGTTTTCTGTGTCCGAACTTTCATCCAGTCAATTAATGGATTGAAGGACTGAACTAATGTTTTGAGTCTTTCATTTGTGATATTTTCCTTCCTTTTGCAGCATTGGTTTAGTAATTTAGTTTGACTGGTTAAGGTTTTGCAATTCTTTTTGGGTTCTTGGTTTCATTGCCCAGTTCAGGGACAGTTTTGTAAATATGATCCCCACTTGACTTCCCATGGAAAATCTTCCATGGCCACTTGGAATCAAGTAGGGGACTATGTGCATAGTGTATATATAGTGTTTGGAGTCTTTGTGTGCAAGGGATTTGATGTAACTATCAAGCTCTAGGCAAGTGCAGGGGCATTCTGGCTAGAATCTTGGACAAAACAACAAGAAGAAGACTTGGTAAATGGATTGGTTTGTGCCAATTCAAGGTGCAGGGGTGTAGGGGTATGTGAATTGAACATGTGTGTGCAAGGAGAAGTGCAAAGGAGGCCATTAATGCATTCAAATAAACTAAAGAAATCGGACTGTGTTACATACCCTAGAAACCCTTGAAAATAGGGGTTTGGTGGCAGACCTGTGTACAGATGCCAAGGGGATCCAAGACCTAGAAAATATTGAAGCATAGGAGGTCTATAGTGAGAATACCTAAATATTTTGGGTGTTTGTTAAGGGAGTCTTGGAGATATGCCAATAATATTGGTTTTTGGAGGCCTAATTGTTCAAAAAGGCTACAAGGCCTAAAACCTAAGTTTCTTGAATTCGATGGATAAATGAAGAAAGAATCCTGCAAGAAGGATCAGAGTGGAGAAAGATCACCCTAGGAATAGTTGGAAGACCTATTCCAAGTCCCAAGAAAGGTTTGGTAACTTTTTGGAAAAATTGAGTCCATGGGAGCTCATGGTGATTTGAGAGTGAAGGGGAGTATTTGAAATTGTTGGAGAGTTCTATGAGGAGATAGGGGTCTTAGGAGTGACCTCTGAGTAGGGTAGAGAAGAATACCCTAGCAAGACCAAATAATAGGTCTTAGGAGGAGAAAATTTTCTCTTGAGAGATAGCACACCCCACCAATAAGTCTTTAAAAGATGAAATATTTCGGGCCAACCATAAAATATTAAAATTTAACAAACACCCGATGATCGATAGGCCTAAACAATGGGGCTGATAAAGATAATGGGCATGATGCCATAAGTAGTAACTAAGATGATTGGTAACCTAGTACAATGGGTCAACATGAAAATATAATGCAAGGGTTCAATAATCCTAAAAAAATTGAACAAGGGTAACAATCCCCTAAACCCTAACATAAAACCACTAGGCACAAGGGTGATAGTTTGATAAATTTTCTCATGGGGTCAACTAAAATTTGTAAAATTTTGAAAGCTCTATCAGTGGCTCCAGCTCAGGGACACATACCCCTAGTGGGTGTGGTGAGAATCTAGATCTTAGGTAGAAGAAGGCCAACCCAAAACAAAAAACCAGGAGCTTGTCCAGAAGAGATAAGCAGAAACAATAGGAAAAGAACAAAGCATGCCTATATACATAATTTACAATACTATACAAAAATCCCTTGTTAAGAGACTTCATCCAATTCCACTAGCCTCAATTTTTATGCCCGGTGTTTCAAGACCTTGCAAGCTTTGGAGCCAAATCTTATCCTTATCAAAGGCTCCCTTTTCACATACCTCCATTGGATGAACACTAATTTCAGACAATTCTCAACTGTTTGTACTACTTTGATACATACCAATTGCCTCACAACTTCCTTTCTTATTAATCTCTATCTCATGTGGTTGAAATGGAAAAAGGAAACATCCATATTCCACCTAATCATATTCATTTTGCATATCAAATTTGAAACCTTCAAAAACATTGTGCATTAGACTAGGCAAGCAATCCTATGAAGAGTCAGAAGTGGGAGAGACAAATGCAAGAAATCCTTCACCCTACTTCACATAAATTTGATCCTTGTTGATTGAAAATAAATTCACAATAATACCCAAGAGGTGAGGATTATCAGCAAAAAACTCAGCCACACACCCATGTTGGTTGATATCATATTCAACACAATTTAATTGCCCTACACATGAGTCAACTTGCCATTCATCTCCTGTGGGCCTCAATGCCACTCCATAATCTACATGTGCATCAAAATATATAACCTGGTCACTAATTATTTGAACTCTTCCCTTATCTGTGCACACATCATTCTTCAAGTATTTGACACTAGATTCAACATTTGCACACCAATTATTAACATCCATATCCTCATACCTCTCATCACTACTAAACTCACAATGCTCCTCTTCTAATGACTGAGGTATTTTCAAGTTAATTTCATAGGAATAATTACATTCCTGGGAGTGACACTCAAGGAATCTGATCTCCCCTTGATCCTTGATCTCATCCTCCATAGTAATGCAAAATGTGAAATTTTCATAAGCATTATCATCAATGAACTTACTAGTGTATTGCATGCAACCATGTTCTAACCATACATCCAAAGCATCATCAGGATCTTCAAAACTTGGGTTATCCCTATACCAAACCATGGATTCAACTTTACCAATTGGCATGGATGAATGTTCATCAAAGAGAGGGTTTTCTATTGTACTTATTTCTTCCCAAGAAACCCATGTCCCTCTTATATGAGAGTATAGCCTTTCTAACTTATCATTACCCATATAATTCTTGCATTCTTTTGAAAGAGGGTCTCCCTTCATTTGGTGGGGATATTCATAGTCATTAAAAGAGAGACATGACTCTGTATCATTATAACCACCACAACATGAGAAATCATCAATAGTGAGGCTACATTCAGATCCCTCAAACTGACTATCATAATGTATATGGTTTATATCTTGATCTTTAGTAACAAACTGATAATAATCAACACTAGAATCATAGCTACTGGTCAGATCATTTAATGGTGCAACCATTCAAACCTCATCTAGCTCTCCATCATTTATTACCTCATAGGAGCCTAGTTCAAACACATCACACCCATAAACCTATGGAATATTTCATGGTTTGACTCACCTTGACCTCTCCTTATATCACATAACCATCTAGTAGGAGAAACATGATCAAAGCATCCCAACACTTGAGGATCCCTCTCCTGGATCTCACTAAGATAAACACACAGGGGTAATGGTTCAACTGGGACAACATGAACTATATTTTCTTGGCATGATTCTTTAGTGGTTGCTTCCTCAACCACATTTTCACAAACTACACCCAATTGACCAGCATTAGTAGCTAAATATCCTTTCATCATTGAATATTTGATATTATTCTCAATGTCCATAGCATTCTGGTATGGTTGGCATAGTGTTGTAGGCTCTTTATCTCTCAATAGGTAACCCATATTTTTGTCAAAAGTGCCTAGATATAAAATAAGACACTCTACATCATTGGTTCTTATGCTTTCTAGAATATCCCTTATTTCCTTGGTAAATCTAAGATTGAAAACAGGGACCAATTCATCTTCATTTTTATAAATTTCCATAAAAAAATTTCTTACCATACCTGGGTTTATCCTTTCACCAAATTGTTCTGCAAAAGAATTCTTAAATTGATTCCATGAAAATATAGAGCATGTTGGTAAATATGAGAACCAATCTCTAGCATCATCCTTTAGAGATTGAACAAATATTTTCATGACAACATCTTCATGATTTATCTCATAATCTCCCATCAAATCCATGAATGTTTGCAAATGTTTAGAGGCGGATTCTAATATTTGTCCTATGAATTTTGGAAAAAAATTTCTAATATTTTTAGGAATCGGGTTTGGAAAACCCTTAATACCACTCAAATCCAAAGGCATATATCTTTTAATAAATAAATCCCTTTGAGGGCCTGGTGAGGACTATGTGCCTTGCATACTTCTTACTTGATATTTCACAGGAAAACTATATTCAAGGGTAAATTCACATACTCTGCCTACCATCAATGATATTACATATTAGAATTATGAAAATAACTACTATTATTCTTTGTCTTAATGTGATTTCATCTAATAGGGAACTATTTATCATTTCAAACCTTGAGGATTTCACATAAACTTCTTTCAAACAAAATATTGCTTTCTTTAGATTTATGAGGATACCTGGAAACTTGGTAGCAGTTGTTAACCTTTCTTCCTAACAAAAAATTCTGCAAACATGGAATCCTTCTTCATAATTCAACTGGTTCTTTAGATAGAGTTTCCACCTCTTTTCATAGAGGAACGAAATTCAAGAAGCATGGAGTCCTTTTAAGAGTAAATCTCATTATGGGTCTTCTCCAACAGAGGAGTCACTCACAAATTCCATAAAACTTTTTTGCAATAAAACCCTTTTCCAGGTTCAAATATTTTCAACATCTGAACTTAAAATTCAGATTCACCAAATTCTTGACTCTGTGATACTACCATCTATGCCTGGGATTCCTCTTTTTTTTTTTAATTTCTCATAAGTTCTCCCCAGTGGAGTCACCATTTATGTTGGTGTTTTTTCTTGCTAGACCCCAAATTTATCTAGAGGGATGCCATGCCTTATATTCAAGAACATTCAAGGCTAGAAAGACCAACACAATGAGCAAATATTTTAAGGCCTTTACTCCCACTCTTTAGGCTCTATGAAACCGAGGGTGTTCTTATTGTGTTCCTATGATTTCCAATATCTCAAGAACACTTCTACACACAGATATGTCCCTATTGAGTGCAATTAGACATTATTTATCAGAGGCTTAGCCAACCTTAAAAAAATGACCTCTAAGTTGCTAGGAACATTTGATATTTTTGAGATTTGCATCTCAACATGAGTAGAATATGAATTAAGTAGTGCTCCAACCTTGAATCCATAAATGGGTATTTTCTGATTTCAATAAACTATGAGAATCATAAATGAATAAACCAGTGCCTCATCAAATTGGGAAGGAGTCAAGCATGAAACCTTCAATCATAAAAAATAATTTATCAATTGAGTGAATGATTTTCTAAAATGCATTACATCATAAAACTTCACTGTACTTAAAGAATCACTTATCAAATCCTTAGCACATTATCACAAACTTACGACTCTTCTTCAAGAATTTAATTAACTCATTGAGATAAAGCAAGTAAAATAATCATACATTCAAATAAACCATTGAACAATAAATGAAATTACACTTGATATTTTCATTCATAGCCTACCATAACAACACCCAAGAGAGAAAATACTTTAAATATTTTAGATTTCTTTCGATATCAGTAATTTCATAAGATCAATTAAGACTATTTCACACATGAAACCTACTCAAGACAATTAATGGCAGATTCATCATGAACTATGCATTTTGTGTTCACTCTGCCCTACCTATAACTTAGTGGACTCAAAAATATGACCCATTCTATGAGCCTTGACATCTCTTTTATAATATAAGAGAGAAACAGGCATCGGGCTCATAGCATTTCACCAAAATTTCATTTCAAAATAGAATTTCATCTTCATTTCATTATTCCCAGATGGTTGGATGCAATCATTCAATGAACAGGGGAATCAAAATTGTAATAACCCATGTAACTAGTCAGTGTCACCATATCCATAGAAAAATGAAATTAGAGGCCTTGTCATTCATGTCCATGTTGAAACCCAAAAGTGCCAACATCAACATCACAACAAAAATAAGACCCAGAAAACCCCACCAACACTCGAAACCTAGAGCGGTACCATGACCATAGTACATATGACCAATTCTTATTTTTACCTTAGCGAGAGGCAAAAAAACCACCTCCTCTTCATCATCACACTTCACAACACCAGAACCAACAACATTACATGGTGCCACCATAGTAATTGGAGGAACCATGAGGACCTCTTCATTAACACCAACCATCTTAGTCAGAGTCATGAAGAAATAACTATAATCAGAGTAAGTCTCTGCCTCACTATCACCAGAATCACCAGAGAGATCAATGGGTGGTTTTTTTTGGCCCAGAGAACCACAAACATACCTAAAATTGTCCCTTGATCCCTTATTATATTTTGCAGACTTCCTCTTCTTACTAAGAACCACCACCTCTGAACTTGCAAGTCAACCCTTGAGTGGAGAGTTGCACGTGGTAACACCTGGGATAGGCTTTACGCTTTCCATCTTTGGGCTGAGAGAGCCTTGAAGACTATCTTGTTCATGTGATGGGAAATCATCACCAAAATTTTGAACTTTACCTCTAGCCGACCTACGCATAGTTAATGGAGACACAATCCACTTGATCATTTTGCACCAAGACTCAAAAATTTTGCAGGAACAATTGCTTACTACAAAAGCATAGAGCATTCCAGAATCTTAATTGCTATGATGAAAATGAAAATCCACCATCCATATTTATTTAGCAATTTGATAAAATAATAATCAATGCTCCAATTGAAGCACAAGCAGATGAGTGATTATTTGTTGGCTTATGTTTCACAACTGTTAATTCCCAAGTACATGGAAATCGACATACAACTCATCATAATTGTCAATAAATAGCCCCTCACACGCATGGAGATTAGGTCGATATCCTTCAAAGAGCTTGCACTATTAATGCTTGTCATTTGTAGAACCTCATTAGCCATCACATGGCCAATTCTATATTTTGAATATGAGTCATCGATGCACCAGTGTTTTGGCTTATTGATCGACTCAGATTGAGTCAAAAACATTTAAAAATTCTATGATGTCACATGGTAGATCCATCAACCAATGATACTTCCCCCAGTCAGAGTACATGTATACAGATTCCATGTGTCACCATTGCACAAACCGTGCAAGGCATTTGGTGAAACCATTTAATATCATGTGCGGCATGTGCACTATAGCTCAAATTAAGACCCATCGGTACATCAGAGCCATCAGTCCTTTCTCATGGGAGATCAAGTCGACACTGGTAAATGGGTTCGAATTGAATTGAAGGACACGTGGTGCAATCACACACATTGCGTGGCCCAGCCAAAATGCATTATTTTAATATTGTGTGAAGTGCATGCAAAGGCTTGGATTCTGATTGTTAAATCCAACGGCTTGGAATCCAACGGCTTGGATTTCTACATGTGCATATTGTTTGTTATAAGGAAGGGTCATGGGATAGGTGATGGGTAATGATGGGTAATGATCCCTCGAATAATTAAAGACTTAAGACATAAGTCTTTAAAAGATGAAATATTTCAGGCCAACCATAAAATATTAAAATTTAACAAATACTTGATGATCGACAGGCCTAAACAACGGGACCAGTAAAAATAATGGGCATGATGCCATAAGTTGTAACTAAGACGATCGATGACCTGGTACAGTAGGTCAACATGAAATTATAATGCAAGGGTTCAATAATCCTAAAAAAATTTAACAAGGGTAACAAACCCCTAAACCGTAACATAAGACCACCAGGCACAAGGGTGACAATTTGATGAGTTTTCTCATGGGGTCAACTAAAATTTATAAAATTTTGAAAGCTTTATCAGGTCATCAGTTGAATATACATTTTGTGTATTTCAAACACCTGAATGACATGAGGCATGGGAGAATAATGAATGTGCCAAACGTGTTATACCACCTTCTTTCAGTCATGGCGTCTGAGACCTAAAAAGGTAGGGACAATTTTGTTTCCCACCATTTTTTGATGATGATGTTCCTCTTGGCATCCTAATGAGAACTAGGGCACAAAAGGAGGAAAAAATAAGAAAGGGAAAAGATAAAAATAAAACGATAAAAAAAGAAGTGCCAAGCTCTAAGAAATGGAAAGATGACACTGTTCTTCTTGTAGCAAAAGAAAAACATGAAAGACCTCCTATAAAATCAAGACCAGCTGGGCCAACCTTTGGTGTATCTCCTGAGGGAATCCTTAAGCCTAGAGAAACATCATGTGAGGATATAGAAGCTCCAATGGGGTAGGTTAATGTTGAGGAAAAGGACATATTTGAGGAAGCAACAAACATAACGCTAGAAGATCTTATTGACATCGCAAAACAAGTTGAAATCCAAGAGTGTGAGGAAAATCAAGAGCTCCTAAAACAAGAGCAGAAGAAAGAGTTCCTACAACAAGAGAAAGAACAAGAACTAGAGTCCCTGTAGCCAGAACTGGGAGAATAGTCAACACCCCTGTAGCCAGAATTGGCTGAATAAACAGAATCCCTGTAGCTAGTACTATATGAAGAGAAAGAAAAAGTGCCAAGAATTTTTTTGGTAGGAATACATAGGCCCTCTGATTCTTCAATGCACATGGTAGCCATGAAATTATGGAAAGATGTGCAAAGGAGGGAAGAAGAATCGAAGGAGAAACATAGGATAAAGAGTGAAATTCAAAAGAGAGATGAAGAGATTGAAGATAAGAATGAATAAATTGTTCCTTTAAAGGAAAAGGTGGATAATATGGCAGCCTAAGTACCTCATATCTTAGAGTGCAGGACTCCTCCAAGGTTCTATGCTCTCTATTTGAAGGAGAATAATTTTTCTTTTAAACTAGCAAGGATTGTTTCAGGTTTGAATCCTTCCATTGAGACTCCTCTTGAATTTTTCAATGCTTATCGGATTGTTCCTCCTAAAATGAAGAATTTGTTGTGTGAATTCTACTTGCATAATTATGTTGTGACCCAAGACCATGATTGGAATCCATTGTTGTATGTTGGAGATGTCCAATTAATGGAATTTATTTCTTGGATACAAAATGAAGTTAGTTGGGGTAAACAATTAAGGACTTATAGGCAAATTGAATCCAACAGTCCCCTATCCATCAGGGCTGAATCTAGAAATCCAGGAGACATTTTTCAGGGATTGACATAGAATTATTTATTCACCAAGCTATGGCAATAGGATCCTATCTGGGAGAGAAGTAGTTTATAAAGAATATGAGGTAGTAAAAACCATGGGAATTTGTAATGGGATACCTATCACAAAGGTGGAAGAACCTAACTGATGAATTGAAACAAATTGAGCCTCACTCTATGTAGAACTATGTTGCAGCACTCAAGAGAGTTGATATATATATAGATTGGAAGGATGAAGGGACAATTTGGCTTCCACTGAATTTTCAACCACTTATCCTATTGTGTCCTGTGCCAAATTTTAGGTATTATTGGTACGATATAGTTGCAAAGAGACAAAGATGGAGCAAGTTGGACAAACAACAAGGGTTTTATTGGGACCCTAATTCATGCACAACATAAACTAATGTAGGATAACTAGTAGTTGCAAATTTTAGGGCATTGACCAAGAAAAAGAACAACTCTTTCTCTATTGGAGGACCAAAAAAACCTTAGGTTGGGGGGGAGTGATGAGTCCAGTTTATGGTTCAATTTTGATAGAGTTTGTTATCCATTTGTTGCAGTTGTCATAGAATTTGATGCTTGGATGTTGACCTTTTTATGATATTCCCCAAAACCATAGACATTGGGCATAAGATTATTTTCATCCTTTAAATGGCATTGACATGCTTTATGAACTATCTATGTTAATTTTACATGTGGATTAATGAATGCCACTTTAAGATAGTTACATATATGTAGTTTTTGTGTGTACTAATATTGTCATGCAAATATAATTAGAGGCGTACAATTGAGGAAGATTCCACTAGCTAGTCATTTGCCATAACAGTCAACAAGGTGATCATTCAAGGAGGGAAGACTCTCGATGGTGGGAAATTCCTCATTCAAATCAAAATTTTAACCACCTTGTAAATGGTCTTAATTTACTATTGAGAAAAAAAAGGGGTTACTATTGTGCTAAGTTTGTGTTCAGGAAAACATGCTTGACCAAATTTTGTGCATGTGTAACTGCCTCTCCACTTTTTATGCTCTCCCTAAAGTGGCATCCTCCTGATTTGTGGAAGTTGACCACCTTGCTAGGTGATTAGTTAGTAGCTTCTTTTCCTATAAATAAGACTCAGATGCTCCTTCTCAAGGGGTTTCTTAATCTGATGATGTACTCGCATTCTTAGTTTTTCAGTAATATAGTCATGTTGTTCAATTGTACTCATGTTTTCCAATTAATGAAATGAAGTTATAAGTTTGTGCATCTGAGTTTACATTTGTTTTAAGGGATACTCATCCAAGGGGGCCCACTCGGTGAGTATTCCATGCCTTATTTTAGTTAGTTATTATTTTATGTCCAGTAATTAGTTAAGAATCTGGCACTATCTATTCCTATAACCACTAGAATTTCATTATGTGATTGGTCTTGCAACCAAAGCAGATAGATTAGTTTCCTTTTTGTTCTCTCATATTTTCATTTTTATCATCCATTTCAGCTCAATTTAGTTATTGGTAGATTCTCAACACTTATGTTATTTCCTTCCAAGCAATTTACTTTTAGCATTGTGTCTTTCTTAGCTGTAGGATGAATATGGCTACTTTGGATTCCTAGTGCACATATTGTGCTAACCCATTTCAAGTTTACGTCCCTGGGTTGACAAGTTAAATGCACCTTCATGATGATTTAAATAGCTATTCAGGTTAGATGTCCAATATTTGAATCATAGCTATAAGGGCTTAGTTGTTAAATAATTTTAGGAGGCCAACAATTATTAGCTTCCTTCTTGTTAAAAATTGTCTCTAGATTCAACCTCTAAGAATAAATCTCCTTATGCCACTGATCTTCAAAAAATATTGAAGAACGGTCCAAAACCCTTGTTAGATCTTGAAAAGACATCTTTGAGAGAAAATTATTGTTTTGATCTTCAACCTACAAAATAAATAATGAAGAATGGATGCGTAGATGCTTTAATATGTTAATTTGGAATTGAAAGCATCAATTGGGCATCCAACTCATGATTGAGATTGATTTGGATTTCTAAAAGATGATTTCCACTAATTATTGGAATTTTGGCCTCTTTTGCCTGCAAAATCCTTTAACTCAAGTCAACAAATTCATCTTTGAACTTTTAGGAATCCTTCTTGAGTGTTGAATTCTTTTTTCATTATTTTTCTAGGCTGAAGTGTCTTTGTTCGATCCTTTCTCTCGGCTGTTCAGTTGATCTTGAGCAACTGCTGATAGATCTATTATTGAGATGGAACCATTATGAAGAGGTATGCCTAGGAGTCATCAAGTCAAAAAATTGAGTTTGAGGCTTCAGATTCAAGGGCTCCTTTCTCTAGTAGGGGCTCTTTTAGCTCTGACTTAGTCACTTTTTTATGACTGTTCTTTGTTTTCACCATTTAGAATCTACGTGCTTTGATCTGACATCACCGTGGACTGATGATTTGGATGGATTTTCTTGACCATGCATTGGGTAACCAACTCAGTCTTGGAAATGATGACTAGTTTCTCAGCTCTTGAAGGTTTGTTAAGGTCCTTCAAATCTAAGGGCATCCTTGACCAACAGGGGTGCTTTTAATTTTTTGACTGATTATTCTCATGTTATAAAATTCCTCAGTTTGATCTATTTCATTGGATGATTGAGTTGTATGATGTCTTCACTGATGATTTCATTCTTGAGATCAATCGAAGTGGAGAAGACCATCTTAGAGGTCACCGAGAAAATAGGTTGCATCTGACTGCTCAAAAAGGTAGGCACCTTTCTTCAGCAGGGGCTCTTTTGACCGACACAACCAATTTTTATGTTCTTCTTTTAGTCTTCACCTTTTGTATTTTCTGCTTGATCTCAACATCTAATTGTTTGACATGTCTTGTGAACGTGTTGTTAGATTGATCATGAAATTGGGTGAGAGCTGAACAAATACTTTGTATAAAGTAGTTGTTGATAGCTTCATTAGGTGCCTTGAAATGAAGGGTGCCCCTAGCCAGCAGGGGTGCTTTTGCTGTGAAGTACACTTTCATTGCACATGTTCTTGCTTGCAACATCTCCCTACTTCGTTGATGTTTTCCAGCAATCTCTGGATTAGATGATTTCATTTGACGATGTGTTGAATAGCCAACATGAACATGAAGAAGATGACTGCTTCAGATGAACATGATAACTGCATCTAGACCTTGAGATAAAAGGGTGCCTTTCTCCAAGGGGGGTGCCTTTTGACCCTTGATTGTATTTCCTCCTTGGTAGAAAGGCGTCTTCCTTCCAGATTTAGCCAAATTTTGGCCTTTTTAGTTTTGAGAATCTCCTTCATCAAACAACATCTTTTTTAACCCTTTCTGCCATGGCTTCCTTGTTGAAAATTTTGAAGATTAGCTCTTAGCACCTAGTACTTGTCAATCTTCCATTAATGGTTGTGAAGCTCCTAACTTTGTTCCTGAAAATTGAGAATAGACCCACAAGAGTAAAAAAAAAATTTGATGATTTTGACTTGACCAGTGTGATTGTGAATTCAATTAATCCTATCAAAATCATTTTCAATCATTTTTGGGAAGGTCTTATTTTCAAGGGTTTCCCTAAAAATAGGGGCACGAAACCCTAACTTTTCATTTTTTAGAATTTTACACATATGTTCCTTGATAGAAACCCACAAAAACCTTATGTTTGGTTTAACCTAAAATAGACTTTTGACGACATTTTTACATGATTTAGCTCAATTTAAGTAGAATGCCAAAAAATATATTTTCGGTACAATAATCCCCTACTTGGAAAGAATGAAACTTGATCTTCTTGTTATAGCTCTATTTTAGTCAGTTTTGATATACTTGCAAGTGATTAAGGGCATCAAGATGATGCTCATCCAAGAATTCTAGCTCATTCAACGGAGACACTTTGTATTCTTCATCGGTGATTAGGTTATGTAGTGACACTTGTAGTGATGGAAGCTTGACCTTAATAGGCAAGATGGATTTTGATCCATAGACCAAGGAGAAAGGGGTTGCACCTGTTAGTGTATGGATATTGGTTCGATAGGACCAATGAGTGGGATTTAACTATAGATGTCAGTCACGACCAACTTCACTGACCATTTTCTTTACGATTTTCAGAATGGTCTTGTTTGTAGCCTCAACTTGACCATTTCCCTAGGGGTAATACGAGGTAGATAATCGATGTTGGATGTTGAATCTTTGACATAACCTTTCACATCCTGATTTTTGAAGGGAATTTCGTTGTCTACGATAAGGGTTTGTAGAATACCGTAATGACAAATTAGGTAATTTAGGATAAACTTGGAAATTTTCTACCCCGTTATGTAGGTCATAGGAATGGCTTCAACCCACTTGATAAAGTACTCAGTGGCTTCTATGATAAATTTATGACCATTGGATGAGGTTGGAGTGATCTTTCCTATGAGGTCAAGCCCCCATTATGAAAAAGGCCAAGGTGTGATCATTGGTTGCAACTCTTAAGCTGGAGCATGAATCAGATCTCCATGCTATTGAAATTGGACACATTTTTGTACATACTAATGAGCCTCTCTTTCCATGGTTGGCCAGTAGTACCCCGCCCTCAACAGTTTTTTAGCTAAATTCATACCACTAGAATGGGAACCACATATTCCATCATGTATTTATGTTAAAGTGGCCAAGGCTTCCTCTTGGTTAAGACATCTTAGTAATGTCCCTTCGATGCTTTGACAGTAAAGTGTATCACCTAGGATCATAGATTATGATGCCTTTTTAACAAAGGTCTTTTTAAGGTTGGAGGTGATATCGAATGGGATGGTTCCTCTGCTTAGGTATATGAATATGTCATGATACCATGAGGATCTAGGACCAAAAATGACACATAAATTTAGATTCAAGGATTTTGAAGGTCGATAAGAGAAGTTGTTCTACCAAGAATTCACATTGAAGGACGTTGTTCAACATGTCTAACAATGCTCCAATTGTTGCCATAGTGTCTACTGCTCGGTTGTTCATGCAAGGATTTTTCTCAAAATTTATATCAATGAAAGTTCCTTGAGACTTTCCACCATCTTCTTGTAAGGAGTAAGCTTTTCATCCTTAATTTGGTAGTGTTCATTGACTTGGTTGATAACCAACCATGAGTCTCCATAGACTTTCGTCTCTTGTATATTCCATTTAACTATTATCCTTAGACCTATTATTAGGGATTTGTACTCAACAATTTTGTTAGTACACAGTAATGATAGCCTATATGAATTTGGAATGCAATAACCTTAAGGGGTGATAAAGAGAATACCCGCTCCCGATCCATGTTGGTTGAAATATCTATCAAAGTAAATTTTCCATTGATTGGTTAGATTGATAAGAAATACTGATTCATCAAGGAATTCATATATTAATGGGTTCTCCACATAGATAGGTGCCTCTTCTAGTTGTTTCATGATCACTTTTCCTTTGATTTCCTTGCACTCCACATACCCTGTCAAATTCAATTAAGATCATTGACCATTTGGCCATTCACCGAGTGAGAGTTGCTTTGGATAACAAGTATTTTAATGGGTTGATCTTTGCAATGAGTTTGATTTGATGGGACAACATGTAATTTCTAAAAGTTTGTGAAGAAAAAATTACCACTAGGCATGATTTCTCAATGGATGAGTAATTCATTTCATAGCCCACCAAAGTCTTTTTGATGTAATAGATAGCCCTTTCCTTTCCATTTTCATCATGTTGTGCTAGAAGAGCGCCTAGTGTTGTTGATGTTGCTAAGATATACATGATCAATGGTTTGTTTGATATCAACGACATGAGTACTGGAGGTGTCAATAGATAGTATTTGATCTGCTAGAAAGCTTTATCACGCTTCTCATCCCACTTGTAAGTTATTCCTTTATGGATAAGATGCGATAAAGGGTGGATTTCATTTGATAGTTACACTATGAATCTTCTGATGGACTACAATATTCCTTGTAACCCTCTCATTTTCTTTAGTGTTTGTGGTGGTTCCATGTCTAGGATGGATTTTACCTTTACTGGATCAATTTCTATTCCTCTTTGTGAGACAATATAGCCAAGAAGTTTTCCTGATGTAACTCCAAAGATACACTTTTTTGGATTCAATCGTACCTTGTACTCTTCGAGTCTGTCAAAGATGCATCCTAAGGCTTGTATGTGCTCATTCCTTTTCTTTTATTTTTCCAAAATATCATCCACATAATCTTCAACGATTTTGTGTATCATTTCATGAAAGATGAGGGTCATTACTCTTTAATAGGTTGCTCCTATATTTTTCAACCCAAATGGCATCATATTCCAGCAGTATGTTCCCCATGGACAAGTGAATGCAATTTTGTGTTGATCCTCCTTGGCGATTATGATGTTAGTATAGCCTAAAAAATCATCCATGAGTGACAAAATTTCATGCCCTTATGTTAATTCCACGATGAGGTTGATGTTAGGAAGAGGTAAATTATCCTTCGGGCATGTCTTGTTTAAGTCTCTAAAATCAATATAGATTATGATGCCCCCGGTGGGTTTTGAGACTAGTACTAGGTTTGAAACCCACTCAAGATAATCTATCAGTCAGATGAATCCAACATCAACAAGATTTTGTAACTCAATTTTCACCATGAGTTTTATCTAAGGGTGCATCTTAATTTATGCTTCACTGGCTTGGCTTTAGGATAAAATGCTAAGTGATGCACAACCACTTCTAGATCCAACCCTGACATATCAGTGTATGACCATGAAAATTTAGCTCTTCATTCTTTCAAGAATGTTGTTAGTTTTTTTTGTTCTTCATCCAACAAGGATTCAACATAGATAGTGATCTTAGGTTCTTCTTTTGTTCCCACATTGATTGGGGTAGCCTTCTTTGCTAGAACGACTAATTTCTCTAGATGTATTGCACTAAGGAGGAGATTAAATCCCTCATCCTTGGTGCCTCGAAGAGGTTTTCACTCTCAGATGTATCCTTTCTTTTTACTATTTTAGGATCAGAAAGTGTCATAGTGTGGTTTTCACTCAAAGATCTGCATGTTATTTGTATTTCATCAATTTTGCAACTGAAGGATTCAATCATCTCCCTATACTATACTCCTATGTCTAGCTCTATGTCAAAACCTGCTTTATGATCTACCCATGAATTCTGAGATTGTTTCATAATTTTTGAATAAATCTAGAATTAGTGGTCCTTGTTGGTCTAATTCAATGATTTGTGGGTATACTAGGCGTAGTTTAGTCAATTGATTGCTCGGATCAAAGGATGTTATGGATATCATGAAGAGGGATTTGTTCTCAAACAAGGCAGAAATATCAAGGGGGATGTCATGTAAGGTGATATCACAGGATGTTGGTAACCAAGAGGAAGCCTTGGCTCATTTAGAAGAAGTAACTTTACCAATAAGGATGACCTTGCTAGTAGTACAACCTAGGCCAATATTCTTTAGGCATTTGTCAAGAATGATGGGTTCTAGCAAACCACTATCATTCTATCCTAGTTTCTAATTTTTTTTATAACCCATCCCATTCATTAGTTGCAAGCCTTTGTTATCATCCTCCATGGTAAGAATGGGGATAGGTCATTCATCTTGATAGAGGAGTTTAGATACATCTTCCTCATTGATATATTCTTGGTTCAAATCCCCCCACTTGGTGAAGGTAGTAGCTTCCATCTTGATTGTTTCAGACTCTTTGTTGCTAGATGTGGGTTTCCCATGTGATTGAGGAGAAAGAGGTAGCTCTCCTAATACAAAGGTATTACTGATTATCTTATAGTTTTCACAACCATCATCTTGGATTACTACTTTGATGTCAAGAATATTTTGCACAATAGTTATTTTTCATTTATGAGGTCGATGCAAGGGATGATGGGTCAACAAATGAGGTAGATGGTGTAGGACCTTCATCATTCTTGGGTATTTGGGGGATATTATAGAACTTGGCCTTTAGGTTCTTGCAATAGTAAAAAAAATTAGGATCTCCATTGATCATAATTTCTCTTCCTTCAAAAGGAAACTTTACACATTGATGATAGGTCGAGGCTACAGATTTTAAGGCATGAATCCATGGTTGACCAAGTAGGATGTTGTAGGGAAGATCAAGGTCTAATACTTGGCATGCAGTTTCTATGATGATATGTCCCACTTGGATGGGTAGGACAATGATGCCTTGTGATACTCGCTCTTGGTCGTCATATGCTTTGATGGTGGTACTCTTTGATTTCATAATAGTATCCTCTGAATAGCCTAGGTTCTTGATCAATTGAAGAGTGAAAATGTTCAAACCAACACCTGCATCTACCAAGACCCTTTTGACCTTATTATTATGAATTAAAACTGCAAGGTGTAAGGCATGGTTATGAGATGGTTGTGAGGGTAAGAATTGTTTTGAGAAGGTGAGAAGATGATTAGTGATATGCCCTACCATAGCTTGAAACTGATCTGTATCAATATCCTTGGGGACAAATGATTTTGATAAAGCTTTCTCTAAGATTTCCCTATGTGTGGGGGATAACCTTAATAGTTCCAAGATTGATATATGTGTGGAGGTCTTCTTAAGCTGATCTAAGAGATTGTACTTGCTAGGATTTGATGTTGGAAAAGTAGGTTTTTCCCTAAATTGAGATGGTGAATTTTCCATGTCATGTGGTGACTCCAGACTCATACTAGGCCGTTTGATGGTGACAATAGTAATGATATTGTCACAGGAAGTGACTACGTTGGAATATGTATATTGTAAGTTTGTGAAATCTTTAGTTTTTTTGGTGTTGCTCCCTTTGCTATGATCTAGCATAGGGTTCTTGTATATCTTAAGATCTTGATTTTTGGCTAGTACCTCAACAGATATGGTGTTGTTCTCTATAAGTTCTTGGATAGTATTTTTGAGCCTCATGTTGTTCACCATTTTGTATCCTTTGATTTTGTGAAAGTCACAAAGATCGTTCTCATTGTACCAGGATGGTTTTTCCTGTGGTTCTTGGTAATTTACAAAGTTGGGTAGTGTTATCAAGTTTGAATCGACCAATTTCTTCATGATGGTTTCAATAGGTTTTGATAACTGTGTGTGCTTGCATTTTGGATAGTTTTTCTTGTTAGGGGTTTTTCTTTGTTGTGTTTCAATGTTATTGATCTGATTGTTTTGAGGAGGTTTTGTTTGTTGCACAGTTGGTTGAATGTTAGTGTTATCTTCTAGAGTTTCAACCTAGCTAAGCTACAAGACTTAGCACTCCAAAGAAAAAATGGAATCATTCGTAGGTTGTGGGTCACCTAAAATTTGGAGTGAATCTCCAGAGAAGGTTGGTTCCTAAGGTATCACCTATACTACTAATTTTTTCAAAGGAAAAGGGAGAGGGAATGCTTTAAAATGAAAACTGGAAAAAACTATTTATATGGTGATACACCTAATTGAAAAATACTATGAAACTCACAATTTTATGCACTAGCTATATTGACAAAAATTACACCTGCACAACTTATTACTGTATACTTTTGCAAAAGTGCTTCACAAACAGGTCCTAGTGCTTAGACTCCTAGGAGGAAAATTAATTTCACATCCAAAATTCATTTACACCTTTTTGACACAATTTGTAACTTGCATAAGAATACCTTTTGCTTAAAGGTTCTAAAACCTGAGGCACAACTATAAGGAAATAAGAATTAACTCAATGATAACTTGATCAATTAGTTGGATGAACACAATAATGCAAAGAAAAAATAGGCAAAATCTTCAAGTCAATAATATTGAAGGCCTTCACTATATTTCATATCAAATCATGAGTTACAAAAGCATGCCAAAAATGACAAAGGAATCCAAAGTCACTAAGTCTCAATCTGCATAAAGAAAAGATCATTACAAAAGAGTCACTCAAGTGACTATATCCAACTCTTAACAAAACCCATCAAAATAGCTCCAAGAAACTTCTTGGGTCAGATGCACCAATAAAGCCTAAAATCTAGCAACTATATCTCCTCCACAAAGGCTCCAAAGTGTTGAAATGGTCAAGTTTGACCATTTCAAACATGAAGGCACAATAAACCACCCCTATATGCTCTCAAATCTTCCAACAAGATGAGTAAAATTCCCTATATGTTCTCCACATGTTTTAAAATCATTCTCAACCCCCCTATATGATCTCCAAAAAAACATCAAGGATCAACAAGATCATTCAAGGAATTTATAGAGCATTTTACATGTCTTTGCATTTAAAATAACAATATGACTTAATGATTTATAAGAATATCATTAAATTCAAATGCTTTACATTCTAAATTAATGCAAAAAACAAAATAAGGGCTCAACTTGTGTGAGAAAATATAAGCAAAACATAAGTCTTTAAAAGACTTACATAGCATATAAAGAGGGAAAAATTACAAGGCATAAGACTTAAAGCCTTAGCCCACGAGTATTCATTAGTCATATGATGTAATTTTAAAACAAAAGGTAAAAAGTACCTTTTCCATTGGCATCTTAGGGTAAAAAACCCTAAAGAACAAAACATGGAAAAATAATTATTCACATTTCATTTGTACTTCAAAGCTTTAGGAAGAAGCTAAGCTACCACCAAGGGTTTCACAAAGTTTTATATAGAAGATCTTCCATGGTGAATTCAAATCCATACAGAAGCATTTTCATTTCATTTCTGCAGTACTCCTCCAAAGAAA
This sequence comes from Sequoiadendron giganteum, assembly GCA_007115665.2. Taxonomy (NCBI): domain Eukaryota; kingdom Viridiplantae; phylum Streptophyta; class Pinopsida; order Cupressales; family Cupressaceae; genus Sequoiadendron; species Sequoiadendron giganteum. The sequence goes on along the minus strand of CM021102.1, from coordinate 440,279,296 downwards.
CACTGGTAAGCCATTCTTTTGAAAACAATTTTGGAATAGAAATTTCTCCACTGATGATTTTAGTCCTTTCAAACCATGTCATCCTGTAACTTTCCTCACCTATTTTGTATGCTTTTCTTTGCAAACTTCACCTTGTTTGCACAGTCCGTACCGCCATCATTGGGATTCATGAATCTTAATAGAGGTTTTTTGCTTGAGCTTCCCTCTGGAGATTGTGTGGGTAAGTATTCCTTTGATTTATCTATATCAACATCTTCATACTTTGCATACGGTTGTGTATTTTGCAACTCTATGAAAAATACATAAAACCATGTCATGGGCTTTATCAACTTGCAGGTGCTTGTCGGCCCATGTATTTTTGAATTTTGGGTCGAGGGATTTTAATGTTTTTATCTGAGAAAACTCTATATCTTTTAATGCTTATACATTCCCCATTTTTCATTTTCATGGCTCGGCTCTATAGCTATGTGTTTTTGAATGTTTATCTTCCATTTAATTCTTAATCTGTAGCTTGCTCATTGGTAAATAAAGCTATACTTCTCTATGTATTTGACATCAAAACAAACCCTTAAATGGGTTTATGTATTTTGAGAGAAAATGTTTTTCCAGGCTATGACTTTGCATTCTATAGGTATTTGTTGGGGTTCTGGGTTATCAAACTTGCACCATCACTCATTAGCTTCTCTTTAATTTCTTTTCTCTTCTTTTTAATTGATCTCAATCACCATACACACAAAATCTGAGGGTCTTCTTTTTTATTTCATGGTCGTGCCTCACCCTTAAGGTTACCCACTCCCTTTTGTAGTAACAACTCCGCTCATTTCATATTCTGGGACAACATAGCCAATGAATCTCTTAGCATATCTGTTGAAGTGAGTGAACCCCCATCGATCTAAGATACAATATTGGAATACAAAAGTCTATTAAATAAGTTGTCATATCCTCTCCAATTAGCACATAAATGAGCTTTAGATCATAGAGAATAGTTTACATAAAACAATGGTGATGAAGATATTCCATTTCATTAGCACCATTATGCTCGGGTATGTTCTTTTCAATAAACTCTGAACATAATTCTTATTGAATCTACCTCAGCAAGTCAACTCATTACAGGAAATCCTTCAAAGGTGACAATACCAACTCAATTTTTTTGGCATTTGCAGATTGGCTAAACACTCTTCGAATAGCTAATTAACAACTGGTACATGCATAAGAACTAGTGCCTCTGACACCCTTCCAACCTCTTCAGTGATCTCCATACCTTCAACTTTTGTGACCCTCCTAAAAACTATCATATAAATTGTACTATCATTTTTTCCTTGCAACAGTCACCTATGGGTTGTATGTCCATCTTTTTTTACTATCTTCTTAGTGTTATTGTAAGTCTTATATGGTGCTACCATTTTATTATCAATGATGTCACTATTAGAAATTTGTCACCTTGAACTCCAAGTATTTGTCACTACAAAACTTTGGTAACACTGCCACCATTAAGCCTTTTCAAACAAATCATGGTATTTTGATAGATTCATGTGCATTTTTTTCTTTTTCAAATTGTTTTTCCAACAACTCAGCAGTGCCTTGCTATACTTCACTGTGTTGTCAAAGACACTCTTTGTAAGATTATTCATTAATCTTCTTTTATAGATATGTGTACTAGTTGCAACATGAATTTTTGTTTCAATAATAGTGTCACTTCATGCTAACACCATGTCATGAATCTGTGTCATTTTGAATTTTCCTCCATTACCAAGGCCCTTCAACTAGCTGCATTATCATAAAAATTTCCATACCTGCTATACTATGAGCATTGTTCACCTATTAAAAAAACTATCATTATGAATGATATTCACCATTTATTACCTTCTTATCATGTTGGTCATAAAGCTAATATGTTTGATTCCTTGATATCCTTCTTACCTACTATCATGATAGACTGTCACTCTTCATTGTGATTATCATAGGAGACAAACAAGATTGTTGCAATATTGATCAAGGTATCTTCACTTATGTGATGTTATGATATCATTATTGTTATTGTATGAATGTATTTGAACATTTGAACTAAACTCACCCTTTATGATTTTCATGAATGATGATATGTCACTATGATAGTGGCCTACAATTCACTGCCATAGGTAACGTGTGTTTGTTTGAGAAAACCATAAAGAGTTGATTTATTTTCTATCACTTGTCCAGAGCACAAAATAGCAACACATTGAGCTCAAACCTCGTGTGAGCCCATTTTACTCCACATGTTGAATTCTGACAGATCAAAACAGTGATTAACTATATACCTAGTCCTGCACATTAAGCAAACATGTTAGAAAAATAGATGCATATTTTGGATGTGTTTGATGACTTTGTTGTTTCCCTGGACATCTAAGGTTGCATGCTTGTTTAATGTATCTAGAGATCATTTTATATGTTCATGGGTCTTTTTACATGTAATGTGAGAGACCTTCATTGCTATAACAATATCTTATCACTCAGATGTAGGAACTAGGAGCAATATGGAGATAAGGAGGACACAAAGCAACTCAAGGAGGAAGATAACGCAAGGAAACACTCACTAAACCGATTATTCAGGAAATGACTTGCCTCTTTCCTTACATGTACATTTTTTTACCTATCAATGTATATACTTTTCTTCCATTTACATTGAACAATTCAATCTCACAGCTTGTGTGAGACATATTCATTCTATTATCAATAAAGATTACTCATTTTAGAAAAGACTTATATAAATCTTTCCTATGTTACATGCATCTGTTTAAATGCAACAATATGATATTCATGTAATCTTTAGATTTCCTTTTATGCACTTGAATGTAATATAGGAAAGGAATAATAAATGTACCTCTCTTTGGTTTTAAATTAGAGGGCTCTATCTGATTGATCCATTAGTGAAATTTGGTAACAATTAGCAACTTGATTTTTGCTTGGTCTAGGAGTACTTAGGACCATCTTAGCATCTACCATGCCATCATTTGTTACGTTGTTGTTCTTAGATGAGACACAAGGCTTGTAATTTGAATTGGCTAATTGATGATTGTAATCTTGAGTATTTCCTTGTGAGATTAGAGCTCTTTTGATGTTAATGGCTCTAGGGACAATCTCATCATAAGATGTGATGCGCTGCATTTTCAAGTGGAAGGATATCTCTAGGTCTAGATTTGCTAAGATGATCCCTACTTGTTGTTAATCAGGAAGAGGCCACTTTCTCTTACTATCCCTTTTTCTCCACTGTTGTAATAAATTAGTGAAATATTCTCCTTTTTTTTGTTTGAGAGTGTACAACTCTTCTAGGCTTCTGTACATGTCAAGGTTAAAGGAGAAGTGATCAATGAATTTATCGGTGATTTCTTGAAAAAAATTGATACCTGACGGTAGTTGAGAAAACCAATCTATAGTAGGACATGTAAACTTTGGGGGAAGAGATGCATTAAATAAGAATCATTGTAAGCCACCTCCTTGCACATGGCATTGAACTCTTTGATATGGTCTAGTGGATTTCCTCTCCCTTTTTATTTATCAAATTTAGGAATTTCAAAATTGGGAGGGAACAACACTATTGGGATGTTTCGATTGAATGGATATGGACATAAATTTTGTGTATGGGGTTTCTTTGTCTTGCCCATCTGAAGACCCTACATTTCTTATGATAACACCTTAGGTTGTGATGCTAGATCATCTTGTGGGTTTTTTGGAGGATCATACATTGTGTCTTGTGGGATGGCAGATGGATTATATGTGGTATTTTGATATGATAAAATGTTGCATGGTGTATATGATGACATGGGATTTTCTGAAGGTGATTGAGGTGTTGATTTATATGTTCCTAATGCATTTGTATTGATGATGTTCTATCAAGGATTATAGTAGGAACCTTGTTGTATTGTTGGGCATACTACTAAGCTAGTATGACTTGTTGTTGTTGTTGTGTTGCTAAGGCTTCTTGATGGGCTTGTTGTTGTTGTTGTTGTTGTGTTGCTAAGGCTATTTGTTGTGCGACTAAGGCTTCTCATTGTTCTTGTTGCTATTGTTGTACTGCTATGGCTGCTTGTTGTTGTTGTTGCTATTTTTGTTGGTTTTGTTGCTGCTATTGTTGTGTTGCTAAGGTTGCTTGTTGTTGTTGCTACTGTTGGATAACTTGCTAATAAGACTTTTGTGCTTGTTGTAAAGATAAGGCATGTGCTTGCGATGTAGGATTAGTTAATTGTTGGGATATCTATGATGGATTTTGGGTGTTGATGTTTTGAGTGGGTAGAAATTTTTTGATGAGAGGTGGGGGGTTCCCTTGGTTTAACATTCCATGGAAGATGGTGGATTGAGATGAAGGAATGTAAGTGTGAGGTCCCATTTGATTTTTCATGGTGAAGGGGATCATGGGGAAAGATGAGGATGGTGTCATTAGATTTTGTGATGGT
>CM021102.1:440208449-440272301 GCA_007115665.2 Sequoiadendron giganteum | reverse complement strand
CTGCAAAACCCAATTAGCCTATAAACTAGAACAAAGTTAGAGGCATGTTAGTGATCAAATGAAGTAAAAAAATTAAAGCACCTGATAAAAATTGAACACCATTTTTCTTACCAGAGAAGGGTGTCACTATTCATGATAGGGATGCTATAAGTCATTTTGGAATCGCTTTGGTGAATTTTGGCATCACTCTGTGGAAAACCAATGACGATAGTAGCATCACAATTTTGGTAGCATCACGATTTGCAAATTTTGATACCTCTAAAAAGTATTAGCATCGTTGTTTAGTTTAATCAACACCAGGATATTAAATAGGTGTCATTATTTCTTATGATGATAGTGTCACCGTATGGTGACACCAAACAAAGGCATCGCTAAAATTCTTTTGGGTGTCATTGTATCTTGCAAAAAAAAAAAAATGGAATTCGAGATAGAAATTGATTAAATTTGATTAGTTTTTCCCTCCTAGCGCTAGAATGTGACTGACGGATTAGTATGGGTTGATTACGCTTGATCCATGGATAATCAAAGCATAACAAAGCCACTAACATGAATCTCAATAGGATCAATCAAATGCAAATTAAACTAAACATTTATCAAAACTAAGCATTGTAACTACGAAAGCATTAAATTTCTACTCTAATCCATTCAAAACTTATCCTATTATGGGGGTGGTGTCACGTTGTTGTGGAATGGTGACCCTTTCCCAATCTCGTGGATAAATTAGCTTGTTCCATTTAGTTTCATTGAAGAAAACTAATGAAACCATTGATAGATGTGTATGAAAACATGATTTATATCTAAATGAGCATGATGCAAGCTAATTAAACATGATTTTATGCTAAAAGATGTAGATATTCAATTAATAAGTTAATCTAAATGGATTCTAAACTAAAATATTTAAAACCCTAATTAATTAAACAAGCTAAATGTGTATTATGTGATCATGGAATCCATTAATGGAAACTTAAATCTAATTAATGCAATTAAAATGAACTAAAAGATGCTAAATATGTGCTAAATACAATTGTGAGTGTGAGTGATTTTAACATCATAACTCTGATGCTAAAATATGGATCCATTTATCTCCAAATAGTGACCTATTTATAGGAGGACAAATGAGAAATGGAGGGTTGAGATAAAAAAATTCTACTCAATGTTCAAGGATGGAAGAAGTTGGAGGCATGGATCATGGATTATCATCAATGGGTGAGAATAAAATATGAGATTTTAATCAAGGGTTAATATTACTTCAAACAAACACACTTTTGGTTTGTACAAGAGGTCACAAGTTAAATTTCACAATAAGTTTTGAGTTAACTTGCATAGAAGCTAAGTAAGAATATTCCCTTTTTCAAATGAGGAAAGAGAATATTCTTTGGAATATTCTCATGGGTGAGGGAAAAAGGTAATTTAGCAAATTAAAACCAAGTTTAATTATGCAAAAAGGGGAAAGAATATTCCATGGGAATATTCCTTTTGGACGAATGTGCAAAAGAGGAATATTCCTTTACAAGTGGGGGGGATTAGATTCATTAGTAATTTGATAATTAAATAAAGTTTCAATTATGCAAATTAGGGGATTTAGAAGAATTGCATGATATTCATTAAGTAAAATTATTTAATGAATGGGGGAAAGGTGGAATGACATTTAATTAAATAACTTAGGGTTATTTAATTAAATAAGAAGATTTAGGGATTTTAAATTAAATAGTTTGACTTATTTAATTTAATAAGATGAAATGTTAGCATGAAAGGGAGTGAATTAACCTGATTAAATTGATTGGGTTAATGTATGATGATGATGCAATTAATTAAATAGCTATGAAATTTAATCAATTAAGTGATAAAAGGATGGGTTTTAGGAGGAAATGATGTTAGTATACATGGTTCAAGTGCATGATATCATCAAGACAATTTTAAGTGTCTACAAGATGTATCAAGCCAAATCTTTAGTGAACAATATTTTCTTGAGTAATAAGTTGTATTCCTTGAGAATAGAAGAGGGTGGATGAATCACAGATCACCTAGAAGCATTTAATATGTTGGTGGCTCAATTGGAATTAGTTGGTATCAAGATAGATGAGGAGGAGAAATGTTAGATCTTGCTTTGTTCTTTGCCTGATTTATGGGATTATCTTGTTATGGATTTTGGGAGTACTTCTATTATTTTGAAGACTCAAGATGTGGTGGGTTCTTTTCTTTCTGAAGAGATGAGGAGGAAGGTATCCATTACTACCAAGGAGGCCCTAAAAGGCCTAAGGAAAAAGGAAAGAAGAATGAGAAGTGTGACAAATCCAAGTCTAGGGGGAGATCTAAATCTCCTAGAAAGTCCAAAGTTATTTGTTGGAATTACAGTAAGCCTGGACATGTTCATAAAGAATACAAAGAAGAAAAGAAGAAGAAAAAGAAGAAATTTGATTCTAATTCTGATTCTGAGAAGGAAGATGGTGACACATTCAATGTAGCTTTGTAAACTCATGTAGGTAATGATGCATGGTTGATTGAATCTAGTGAATATTTCCATATGACCTTTAATAGAGATTGGTTTTCTAAATATGAAGAATTTGATGGAGGTAAGGTGTACATGGGTGATGATTCTCATTTAGACATTGTTGGCCATGGAAAATTTAAAATCAGGTTTCCTGATGGTAGAATAAAAAGGATTAATGGCATGTTACATATCCCTGAATTAGCATGATTTTTTTTATCTGTGAGAAAAGTAATAGATGTGAGTGTGTAGGTATTATTTTTTGATGTAGGATGTAAGATGATTGAGGTGTTATGATGATTTATAGAGGTGTCATATATTGCACATTGTATAATCTGGATGCATGCATTGTTGAGTGCAATATTACTTCTATGAAAAGCAAGTTTTTGGAAGAAGTGATGTTTTCACCTTTAGTAGATGGTCATAGCTTTTGGGTACCCAATGGTGATCTTTCTTCTAAGACAAAGTTACCTGAAAAGAAAACTATGCTATGGCACTAGAGACTTGGCCACATTGGAGAAAAGGGTCTAGGACCTTGAAAAATAAAAAACCTTTTTGAAGGTTTGTCTGATTGCAACCTTGAATTTTATTTTTGTGGGCATTGCATTTATAGAAAATAAAACCGCATTTAGTTTTACTCGAGTTCTCATAAATATTTTGGTGTATTGGATCTTATTCATTATGATTTGTAGATGTCTTTGATTGGTAAATCCACATTTTATGTTTCATTTATTGATGATTATAGTAGAAGGACATGGGTATATTTTTGAAAGAGTAAATTTAAAGTTTTCAGTTGATTTCAAGAATTTAGAGCAATGTTTGAGTTGTAGACTGGAAAAAAAAATAAAAAATTTGAGGACTGATAATGGTGATGAATTTTACTCTAATGATGTTGATAGATTCTATAAAGATTGTGGTATTCATAGGGAAAAGACAACTCCATATTCTCCATAAAAAAATGGAGTTGTAGAAATAATGAATAAGACACTAATGGAGAAGGCTAGGAGTATGTTGAGTGGTGCTGGCCTAGAACAAAGGTTTTGGGCTGAAGTTGTTGCCACTTCTTGTTACCTGATCAATAGGTCTCCTAAATCATCTCTTGTTGATAAGACACCTATAGAGGCATGGTCGGGTTGCAAGCCTTCATTAAGACATCTTAGAGTTTTTGGTTGCGAGGCATATGCACATGTGCCAAAGGAAAAGTGAACAAATTTTGAGAACAAGACTATGACAAAAGGTAATATATAGTAGATGTGTTATTTTTAGAGAAACTAATCCTTCTTTTGTTACATTTCAGCTAGGACAAAGTAAACAGGAAGATGTGATTCAATTTAGTTCTACACCTAAGAAAGTTGAATCGAGGCCCAAGGATAGACAAGAAGTTCAAGAGAGTTTGTCTAGCTCTAGATCTTCAAAAGAGGAGGAAGAACCTCCAACTCAACTTGTTCATAGATCTACAAGGAATAGACAAACACCTGAAAGGTATACACCTGATGATTAGACATGTATTTTTTCTTTGAATACTAACATGGATGAACCTAGATGTATAGAAGAAGCATTAGGTATGAATGATGCAAAATCCTAGAAGATTGCTATGGATGGTGAAATGGAATCTTTGAAAAATAATGATACATAGGATCTTGTACCATTGTCTAAAGGACGAAAACCTATTGGTTGCAAATGGGTGTTCAAGAAAAATATTGGTTCAGATGGAGGTATTGAGAAATACAAAGAAAGGTTCGTTGTGAAAGGTTACTCTCAAGTTGAGGGTGTTGATTATGGTGAGATATTCTCTCCTGTTGAAAAACTGACATCCATTAGATTTTTTCTTGTTATTGTTGTTGCTTATGATTTAGAGGTTGAGAAAATGGATGTGAAAGCTAATTTCCTTCATGGGGACTTGGAGGAGGATATTTATATGACACAACCAAATCACTATGTGGTGAAAATTAAAAGCAAGTTGGTTTGCAAATTGATTAAATCTTTGTATGGCTTAAAATAGAGTCCTAGGATTTGCTACCAAAAATTTGATACATATGTGTTGAGTTTGGGATTTGAGCATTATAAATCAAATAATTGTGTTTATTATAAAACTGATGGTGATCATTTCCTACTTATTGCATTATATGTTGATTATATGTTATTTATTAGCAAAGGGAAAGGTATGATTTTGAAACTAAAATCTCAACTTGTTGCTAAATTTGAAATGAAAGATATTGGTGCATCTAGACACATTATTGGGATGGAAATTAAAAGAGATAGAGTGAATAGAAAGCTATGGCTTGGCCAAAAAAAGTATTTCAATTCAATTTTATAGAGATTTAACATGCAACATTGTAGACCATTGTGTTCTCCCCTTTTTGTTGGAACAAAGTTATCAATTTCATATTGTCCAACATCTCCATTAGAGATGGAAGGCATGAGTAGAGTATCTTACCAGAGTGCAGTTGGAAGTTTAATGCATGTTATAATTTGTACTAGACTAGACATTGCCCAAGCAGTGGGAGTTCTTTCTAGATATATGTCTATTCCTGGTAGAGTTCATTAGGATTCAGCTAAAAGAGTCTTCAGATATTTGTGTGGTACCTCAGATTATTTCTTATGTTATCATAGTAATGTGACTGAAGATGAGATTTCCCTTGATATTAATAGTTATGTGGATTCAAAATAGGCAGGTGATATTGATAGTAGATGATCCACTAATGCTTATGTGTACTTTATTTGGTGGTGGATGAGTAAGCAAAAGGTTGTGGTTGATTTTTCCACTATTGAAGAAAAGTATATGGAAACTACTCATGCTTGTAAAAGATCCATGTGGCTTAAGAGACTATGTTCAAATATTGGAATAAAACAAGGTGCAGTGATAATTTATTGTGGCAGTCAGAGTGTGATATGTCTAGCCGAGAATTGAAATTTCATGCCAAGACCAAGCACATTAATGTACAATATCATTTTGTTCGATATATGGTCAAAGATGGTAGGGTGAAGCTGGTTAAGGTAGAGACTTTGATGAATGTTGTTGATTATTTAACTAAGACTATGAGGACAAAGAAGTTTAGATGGTGTTTAGAGATTATGGGCCTTTCGGCCCCTAGCAATTAAGAGACAATGTTTACTCCCTCCTGTTGCTCTTGCAAGGTGTTCAACAAGTGAAAGATTTGTTGGGAAATTGTGTCTCAACCTTGCAATTATATATAGTTTATTATTGATAGGATGTATATATATATATATATTTCCTAGTTACACTGATAGGTGTATATAATGGTATAAGGGGGGAGAGTAGAATGCATGTAAACAATTTGTTGTTAAATTTTTTAGGAAACTAAAAATTGGTCGAAATACATTAGATAAATGATACATTATAAATCTATATCATTAATTATTAGGTTTCAGATCTAATGGTGGATATTTTGTTGGCCTATATTTCCCTAGAATGTAACCCTATTTTATGAGGCTGTTGTATTACAACTGTGGTAGAGAGAGACGGTGATGTATTCTATGTTGGCAAGAGACACTGCAAATATCATTTGGTGTTGTCATTCATGGAAATCCTAATCTTTGATTGGATCCACGCATCATCATTTGATCATACTAGCAATCAAATTGAAGATAGTCAAGGAAGAACAATGCATTTGACAGTTTTGTGTTCATCGATTCACATGAAGATTTTATGTTATTATTTTGTGTTGTGTATCTCTGGGAATTTTGTTGGGTATATGACCTCTATTTCTATTGAATCTTAGTGGCTCATATTGACCCATGTGCAAGTTAGAAGATCTAGTTGATTAATTCTCTGATTATCAATACAAAATCTGACTTGGTGAATGTAATTTGTTGCGAATACTTGATAAGTAATTGTTTAAGTATTTTTGTGTTCGTACATGCTGATGTTGATCATTTCTATGCTATAGTTGACTTTGGTTGGTGCAAATTAAGGATTATCCATGGATTGAGCCAAAAGTTTGCAAAAAATTTCATATATGGTTGAAGCCAACATATGGGCGATTAATCTTTAGTCGTAGATATATACAAGAGATCGATCATATCATTTTGATATACGAACAAGGTGTGTTGATGTGTGTTGTGAATATCAAAAGGTTTATAGAGTTATTATGTATAGTTTCACTTGTGCATAAAAGATTTATGTTGTGAATCAGAGCAGAGCATAGCAGAAGTGCATAATCAGTCAGAAGGATAGAAGATCAATTTTTGAGACTAACTAGAACTGTAATCAAGCATATGTCGATGCTAATCTCTTAGTTCAATTTCTTAGATGGATTTAATTTGATTATCTTTGTAAGATAGTGAGTCTTGTTAGTGTAATTAATTAATTATTACACTAGCATAAGTTAACTTAGGTTTTAATTAATCATATTAGTCCTAAGTTGTATTTAATCATTTAATAAAGTTGTTGAGATAAGATTCCCTTCTAGAAGATGAGTTGTCTTTTCTAGAACTTATCTCCATTTTGTTATCATTCCCTAGGTAGTTGGTTAGGGTTTCTTGTTGTCACATGAAGTGTGATTTGAACACTTAACAACATCCTTTTCATTCTAGGTTTAACACTTGCCTATATAATCAGGCATATGTACTCTTTGTAATTATCCATCTATCAATCAATCAATACTTTCTTTGTGGTTGAATATTTCTTCAAACCCTTGTTTGTTTTCTCCATCCATTCTCTTCTTTGTGACAGGTATCCATTTGCATGCAAGTGATCTTGGAGTCTGAAGTTGGTTTTGACAACTTCTACATGGTATCAGAGCTTTCTTGTTGCATGCCTGTTCTTGTTTGAAGAGTTTGAAGCTATTTGGAGCTACAAGGGTTTGTTGCATGCCATTTTTTATTGGAGCTGTCATCTTTTTTTCTTCAAAAATCCATTTTTCACTCATTTACAAGAAAAACAATTTCTGGGTTTTGTAGCCAGCGTCAAAATCTAAACTGGGTATCTTTTAGATTTTGCATATCTTGCACAGATCTGGAGAACATCACTATTGAAAAAGTGGTGCACGTCATTTTTCTCCTAGCTGAAGGTTAAAAAAAATCAATTTTCCATCTTTTGCTTGTTGGATCAAAAAACTATTTCCGAGTTTTATTTCTAGCATCAAAATATTTCTAGGTTTTTATTTTTGTCTGCATACAGTAAGTAGATTTTCCAGAAATCAAGTTAGAAATAAACGTTTTTTGCTAGAAAATTCATTTCTTGCAAGCTAAATTCAGTTTTTGAAAAATTCATAACTTTTGGCCACGATGTCCATTTTTGGCAAACGAGATATTGACGGAAAGCTTGTTTCGAGCACTTCATAGTGGTGTAGGCCATGTTTTCAGATTTGGTCATCTACACAAACTTGAAGCTATTTTCATCATGGAGGCAGATGTAAACATTGGTTTGTGCATGCACTCTTTTTTGTTTGTATGCAGTAGGTTTGCATTTTGTTTTTAATTTATGCATATTTAGGCATTCTCTCCTTTTGCAATCATTGGGTATTGTAATAAATGAATTGATATAAAGTTCCACTAGGGGAGTTTCTTGCATAATAATCTGATTAGAGTGTGCATGCACTTTGATCTTCATTATGTTTTGATGACAACTCACATGGGTTGTAATTTGGTTTCTTAGTTTCTTTTTGACCATTTTTTTGTTTTAGCTTGACATATATCAGATTCATTTTGGATCCATCTCAGTTTGAGGGCCACTAAATTTTTGGTTAATGTCTCTAAGTCTTTATGGTACTTGTTCTCATGGAAAAATTTTAGTCTCAGTTTGACATGGGCATCGAGATTCGCAGCTTCTAGATTCTGTCATCATCTTTTCATCTACTGTTGCTTTATGGATTCTAGGGTTGTTCCAGTTTGGTGTTTTCAAGTGTTTCATGGCATCGGTTCTGCTATTGCATTATTATGATTCTGATATGGTTTATTGTAGATAGAAGTATTTTTCCTTGCTTGTTGAATTACAGTTCCAGTGTTACTCCACAGTGTTCTTCCAGTGCTTCTTTGCTGCAGTCATCTCATTGTAGGGGGGTTGTCCCACTAGGTTTTCCTTCTCTACCTCATTATTGCATTTGTACATGGGTATCTAATCAGGCCTTGTTTTTGGGACCCATTCATGCTTTCTTGCATTCATCTTAGTTTTAGGTGCATGCTTATCTAGTCTCCCTAAGTTGCACTTATGGGGGGGTGTTAGAGTAATTAATTAATTATTACACTAGCATAAGTTAACTTAGGTTTTAATTAATCATATTAGTCCTAAGTTGTATTTAATCATTTAATAAAATTGTTGAGATAAGATTCCCTTCTAGAAGATGAGTTGTCTTTTCTAGAACTTATCTCCATCTTGTTATCATTCCCTAAGTAGCTGGTTAGGGTTTCTTGTTGTCACATGAAGTGTGATTTGAACACTTGGCAACATCTTTTTCATTCTAGGTTTAGCACTTTCCTATATAATCAAGCATATGTACTCTTTGTAATTATCCATCTATCAATCAATCAATACTTTCTTTGTGGTTGAATATTTCTTCAAACCCTTGTTTGTTTTCTCCATTCATTCTCTTCTTTGTGATAGGTATCCATTTGGATGCAGGTGATCTTGGAGTCTGAAGTTGGTTTGGAAAACTTCTAGAATGAAACAAAAAAAAAAGGATTCCAAATCTTATGAGTAGCAGAAGGATTCCTCAGATTCATCATCCTCTTCTAAGGGGAAATCATTTAGGAAGGAGAAGGGCCCATGTGCATATTGCAAGAGAGAAGGACATGCAGAACATAATTGCTACAAGAAGGACATAATGAGCTGAAGAATCTTCTTCAAAAATATTAGATTGATTTTTCTTCTAGGATGTCTACATCATCTCCTTCCCCTCCTTCTTCTTCTTCAGTACAGCATGACAGGGGCACAACTGGTTTACATACTTCATCAGATATGAAGGGACATGCTCTTTGTGCTTCTTCGAGTCTTGGATCAGGGAGATGGCTTCTAGATTCAGAAGCATCTCATCATATGGCTTCTACACAGTCTATGTTCACTTCCTTTGAGTCTCAAACTATGTCTCCTATTTTGATGGGAAACAATATCTACATGAGTGTTATAGGGAAGGGGTCTATTAGTTTTGGGGACAACACTTTTCAGGATGTCTTGTGTGTTCCTCATTTGATGAACAACCTTCTTTCTATATATCAGATCACACATGGAGGCAATGGGAGGTCTATGGAGTTCACACTTGATTGAATTATCATCAGAGACTTGGAGAGTAGAGCAGTTATTGCTACTAGGGTGGTGGATCACTCATCTCGGTTGTATTCCTTTGCAAATTTTGCTACTAATGGTGCTTCTGTTCCTACAACTGTTCATCACACTTCTAGTGTGAATCATCATTTAGAGGAGACATTTGGCTACTTGAACATTGGAGTTCTCACTTTAGATCCTACTCTTGAGCCATCCATTCCATCTCCTTCACCTACTGTTGCAGTTGTTGATACTTTTATGACTACAAGTGTAGTTTCTTCTATTTCAGTGTAGCAGGATCCAGTTGATCATCTTTGGAGGTTCATATTCAGTCTTCACCCACTTTGACTTCTTCATTTGTTGAGGTCACACCTGCTTCTGTGGAGACATCATGGGCTACACCTACTTCACCTTCAGAGATTTCTTTCATTAGGCCTCTTCCCTCTCACTTCTTTTAGGAGATGCAGTTTCTCCAGTTGGGGGGGATCTGTGGTCTCTTTCTTCCTCTCTTTTGGGGAGGTTATTTTATGTATCTTTGTGATGGATGGTGTCCTTGGGGGGTCTTATGGAGTCCTCCATCCTTCATCACTTAGTTGCTCTTTGCATTCTATTTTTGGGAGGAGTTTTTTTTCCACTAGGTTTTCTCCTTTACCCTGGTTAGTTTAGTTTGCATTGCATTTGTACTTGGGTACCTAAAATGGCCATCAGCCGAGACCCATCATCATCATGCACAATCATTGCATTTTTCATTTCCTCCCTAAGTTGCACTTATGGGGGGTGTTAGTGTAATTAATTAATTAATTATTACACTAGCATAAGTTAACTTAGGTTTTAATTAATCATATTAGTCCTAAGTTGCATTTAATCATTTAATAAAGTTGTTGAGATAAGATTCCCTTCTAGAAGATGAGTTGTCTTTTCTAGAACTTATCTGCATCTTGTTATCATTCCCTAGGTAGTTGGTTAGGGTTTCTTGTTGTCACATGAAGTGTGATTTGAACACTTGGCAACATCCTTTTCATTCTAGGTTTAGCACTTGCCTATATAATCAGGTATTTGTACTCTTTGTAATTATCCATCTATCAATCAATCAATACTTTCTTTGTGGTTGGATATTTCTTCAAACCCTTGTTTGTTTTCTCCATCCATTCTCTTCTTTGTGACAGGTATCCATTTGCATGCAGGTGATCTTGGAGTCTGAAGTTGGTTTTGACAACTTCTACAAGTCTTCTTTAAGTAGCGAGCTCTAGACAATGTGCCCGAATGCAAGTGCATTCCCATATTGTAAACTTCATTTTGAGTATACTTAGATCATATTGTGAATTGGCCATCCACCGTGGTTTTTCCCCTGACAGGGTTTCCATGTAAAAATCCTTGTTTTATGGTCTTATGGTTGTTTGTTTTATGTTCATGCATATTCCTTTTGATTGAATGCCATAAATTTTTGAAGGGTCAGATTAATAAAGTTAAAAATTGCAGAACACTGATTCACCCCCCTCTTAGTGTTGCTTGTTTCCAATAATTGGTATCAGAGCTAGTTCCTCAAAAGAAGTCTAACAACTTGGGGAGATCTTGGAGAGTGTTTCAATGGATTCAAGCAGTCTTCAACAACAACTTTTGGTGGCCCTAGATGATCTTGATTAGTCAAAAAAGAAAGTTTAGAAATTGAAAGAAAACCTCATGGATGCTGAGAAATTCATTGAATCATTGAAAGATAAAATCAATAAGTCCAGGGAGAAAAGAAAGGAACTCTGTGATCAGATTAATTAGAATGATGGTAAAACCATTGAAGATGAGCAACTGAGTCAAGCTCTGAAGGAAAAGATAGAAGAATTCAAAAAGCTTACTAGAGATAATACAATCCTAAAGCATGAGATGAAATCTATCATGC
Organism: Sequoiadendron giganteum; assembly: GCA_007115665.2. Classification (NCBI taxonomy): domain Eukaryota; kingdom Viridiplantae; phylum Streptophyta; class Pinopsida; order Cupressales; family Cupressaceae; genus Sequoiadendron; species Sequoiadendron giganteum. The sequence continues at coordinate 440,260,700 of CM021102.1, read as the reverse complement.
TGAGGATGACCAAGGAGATTGAAGACAAAAAGAAGAATGAAGAGAAGCTTGCACAGTCCTTAAAAGAAAAATTTGAAGAATGTAGCCATTTGGACAATGAATTGGAACAATCTAAAAATAATGAGGATGTACTTAAAAAATAGATTGATGATCTTAGAGATTAACTTGCTACTACAAATGAGTACAAAGAGAAGTTCAAAGCTATCTTAGCCAATCTTGATGAACTTATTAAAATTCAAACGACTAATGGTGACAAGCGAGGCCTTGGTTATGAAGAAGGAGAAAGTTCTAGATTTGGAAAAAGGAGATTTAGGCAAGGACATCAAATAAATAGAGCTAGAAGGAATCCAGTAAGACACCCCAATGCTCAAAGATTCACTGGTTATTGTTTTACTTACAATAATTTTGGTCATATGGCTTCTCGGTGTAGAAGCAGGATGAATCCAAGTAGTCCATCAATCTCAGGTCAGTGCTTTAATTGCAATAAGTTTGGCCATAAGTCAAATGAATGCAAAAATGTGATGAAAAACTTTCATAGAGATGTCAAATGTTATCCATATTGCTAACCAATGCAGATCAAGAGAAAATCAATGGAACAATTGGTCTAGATAGAGAAATGTCGTGTGCTATAACTGCAACAATTTTGGTCACATTGCTAGATTCTATTGGAATAGAAAAGGTCTAGTAAATCAAAGGAGAAACATGCAAAAGGATGTTAAGGAAAAAGGAAAATTCACTACAGATGTGATCAGGATGCAAATGTAGAAGAAATGGGTGAAGAAAAGTCCCTTTGTTGAAGAAAATGTGCCAACACCAGAACCTGCTTCTAGTAATTCCTTCGGGAATCAGGTTTAGGCCTAAGGGAATCTATCAAGAAAATATCTCAACCCCCTACCGATAACTGACATTGGGATGTGGATAAAGTGCATAGATGCTCTACAAATGTTGTTAAATCTATTGGAGAGAGTATTGTGTAGTATTGAAGGTCTGTAGAAGAATTATCTGTCACAACACATGGAAACAAGGTAATCGAATGAGTTAGGTTAATAATCATTTATTGCGACAAAAAGGGTTAGGTGTGCGGGTGATAAAAGGTCAATTTTATCTTTCATTTTCCACTTTTCATTTTGAAGAAAAGAAGTTTGAAGAGCTCTGAAGAAAATTTTGATGAATTGAGATGAAATTCAAGTGTGAAAGAGCTTTCAACAATCAAACTTTGATCTGATGAAAAGGTATTTATCAAAAAAACTATGAATTTGTGAATTGGTGAAAATGGGTACTCCATTGGTAGTCGAATTCAAGGATAGACCTCATCCCAAATTCAAATGGTATCCTTTCAAATCTATCGAGATAGACCCATTAGGTTCATTTTAATCTATTTCATATGGCATCTTACATACTGAAGATATTAGGGCATATATTCACACAAACATTACAGAGTTAGGAATCTCACAACTATTGAATTTGTACAACAATCATATAATAGGAGAATATTTTTGTGTCAAGTCAGAATTCAAAACCCTAGAAGAGAATAAATTTACACAGATTTTTAAATTTCTCATGTTTGAAGAGAGTGAATAGGTCTGGTATATCTTGAGTTGAGTTCATGATGGATTTATGTGGTTGAATATACCCTTTAAGATTACAAAGGAGGCCATAAGCGTCATTACAAGTTTAAATTCCTCTGGTGGATTGCCGATTTTGAAGTCTATAAAGAATCAAATAGTTATCGATGCAACATGTTCAAAATATGATAGAAGAGCCATGACAATTGAAGATATCATTAAGTGGATGTGAAATTTGCATCGATGATCATTGGTTATAGGATTTATCACTCAAGTCGAGACAATTTTGTGTCTGGCACATCTATTTATGTAGCATACCAAATGGTGAAGGAGAATGCAAACTATGATCTATGTGAGTTGCTAAGAAGTCAGGTGATGGAGAATCTTGGTAAGATCAAGAAGGACAAGAAAAATTCCTTTAAGTATGAAAATTTGCTGCTGTGTTTATTATTTTATTTCATGAATTAAGTTACAGGTGTTGGGAAAGTACATTGGCAAGGTGGTGAGCCTGTAGCTATTCAGATTAGAGAGATGTTGTATGGAATTGGAAATAGTCAAGCTAGAAAAACTACAATCTAGGGATACTTCAAGAACTTTCAGAGTATGATGCATGTTAGAGAAATAATTCCCACATCCATTGTAGAGAAGTATAAGGATACTATCTATTTTATGGTAGACATTGATTAATGCATGATGGAAGTCGATGATCCTAGAATAGTGTGGATTATGCCAATGGGATATGAGGTTGAGGAGCACATTCTAGAAATGTATGCACAACATATACTGAATAAGCCTCTAGATCTAGCAGAAGAGAGGTTTGGAACTTATGCAAAAAAGGATATACAGGTGCACAATGAACTAAGGAAACTTGTGATAGTCAGAAAAGTAAGAAAAGAAGTGGAAATATTTGCAGAAAGCATGAGTATATTCAAAGAAGCAGTAGGAGAAGCTAGAAAAAGGAGAGAACAAGTTGAAGCAAAAAAAGAGCCAACAAAAACTAAATTTGCTAGTCTGATAGCATCCTCTACCCGAACTAGGTCAACAAGAAGCTCTCGATCCCTATTCTCCCCTGCAACGAAGCCAATTCCTGTGCAAACTCAAACCAAGGCATCTGATAAGAGGAAGAAGAATAAGAGCACAAGAGTCTATGAAGCTATCTCAGAAGATGAAGAAACTGATTTTGATGAAGATGTGAGAGAAATAAAGAATATGGGCACCCAGGCAACACAGGTTACTAAAAGAAAACCCTCTGGTGAAGAAGGCAAAGCAAAGAAGAAGGTAAAAATTGACAAACCCGGTATGTTAGTAGAAGAGGTTGAGAAAGCTTTAGTTAAAGATGGAAATATTAAGCCACTTTGCAAATGGTATGAAATCTTTGATAAATATTGCCAAAGAACTCTTGAGGAGGATACAATAAAGCATTTAAATATGTTCAATAAGGTTCTTATTGAAATAATGCTTGATTTACCAAAAAGACTGTATGAGATTTTGGAAATGAGAAGAGTAAATGCTAGAATAGAAGAAGAGAAAATGAGAGAAAGAATTCTTGCAGAGTTGTGTCCATTGATGTCCATGGAATAAATGAAGGAAATCCTAAATAAAGCTAAAAAGGAATTCAAGATAAAAACAAGGATGAATAAGCTTATGATCAGTCAAACTAAAGAAGTTATAGAAGAAACTGAACAAATTTTGAGAAATTTTTTGTTAAGTAACATAATTGATGTTGTCTCTGAAGAAACACGTGATAAAGATGTTTCATCTAGTTTGATAGAAGAAGAAGAAAAACAAGATACAAATGAGGATACTCAGATTCCTCCTGATGTGGATAATACAAAAATACCTATAGAGATTGAAGCTCCTGAAATTGTATCAGTTGAGAAAGTTGAGATTCCTGAAGATAAGCATGAATCTTCAGTTGAGGAAATAGTGGTTGAGGAAAAGAAAGTTAATGCAAAGGAATTTCCAGTGGAAGCAAGAGATACTGCAGAGGCAGTGAATAAATTTTTGGTAGAGAAAAAGGAATAATTTGACCCTGAATTGGTTGAAGGTCCTATCGACCTATCCACTTTGTCCCCAATTCAAAAAATGAAGGTAGCATCATTTTCTCAGGAAAAAGCTAGAGAAGAATTGTTGAAGTCTCACATTGAGGGTAGTGAACTCTTAAATCTTGCATCTGCAATTCTAGAGAAAATAATGCCTACTCATGTCAAGGATACGTCTGGTTCCTCCTCCAGTGAAATAAAGAAGCTCATCAACTCTGTAAGTACTCATTTCGAGTCCCTTGAGAAGTCAGCCATGGTTAAATTTTAGAAGGAGTTTGATGCCAAAAGGTTAAATAGGTTGAAAGGAATGATAACTAATGATAAAAATATGTTAGCCACCTGTGTGAAGAATATTCAAAATTCTCTATATGAAGGTGGAAAGATTTATAAGTTATGTTTGTCTTTGACAAAATTTACTGAGGTCAATGAGAAGAAGGTTAAAGATCTTGAAAAATAGTTAGCTACTATTTTTGAAGCTTTTGACTCTTTAGTTGGAGATGTTGGAAAGAAAGAAGGTCAGGTGATATCTTTTCTTGAAAAAATAAGGAGCTTGAAGCATGAGAATGACAAAATTGTGGAAAGAGCATGTGAGCTTAGAGGCCTAATTGGCCTAAAGATAGAAATAATGTTGAGTGCATTAAAGGAAGCTAAAGATGCTAAGGCAGTTGGTGATCCAATGAACCTTGATTCTACAGAGACACAATCTTACTTAGTTTTTGGTCACATAATTTTTTTGGAAAGTCTCAAAAGGGTTTTGGACACAAATTTGATCCTGTTGAAGAAAGATTTTTTAGATATTTTCAAGTTTATGTAAGTTGAAGAAGCCTATTTGTACATATATAATTTGTTCACAACAATTTTGTTTGATTTTTTGGTATGCGGTTTCCTACCTTTTCCATTGATGTCAAAGGGGGAGAGTAGTAGAGTAAAAAATGTATAATCATCTCATGGGGAGAGTTTTGTTTTTGAAATTTTGAAGAGTGGCAGTGTAATTCATGTTGGTACTGATCTGACACTTAATCATTTTTCACTAAGTGTTGCCATCAATGCCAAAGGGGGAGATTGTTGGCAAGAGACACTATAAATATCATTTAGTTTTATCATTGATGGAAACCCTAGTCATTGATTGGATCTGTGCATCATCATTTGATCATACCAGCAGTTAGATTGAAGACAGTCAAGGAAGAACAGAGCATCCGACAGTTTTGTGATCATCGATTCACATGAAGATTTTTTGCTATTATTTTGTGTTGTGTATCTCAGGGAATGTTGTTTGGTATATGATATTTGTTTCTATTGAATCTTAGTGGCTCATATTGATCTGTGTGTGAGTTAGAAGATCCAGTTGATTAATTCTCTGATTATCAATATAAAAGCCGACTTGGTGAAAGTAATATGTTGCAGATACTTGAAAATTAATTGTTTAAGTATTTTTGTGTTCGTACATGCTAATGTTGATCATTGCTATGCTATAGCTGACTTTGGTTGGTGCACATTAAGTATTATCCATGGATTGATCCAACAGTTTGCAAAAAAATTCATATATTATTGAAGCCGACATATGGACGATTAATCTTTAGTCATAGATATATATAAGAGATTGATCATATCATTTTGATATATGAACAAGGTGTTTTGATGTGTGTTGTGAATTTCAGAAGGGTTATAGAGTGATTATGCAAAGTTTCACTTTTGCATAAATGATTTGTGTTGTGAATCAAAGCAGAGCAGAGCAGAAGTGCAAAATTAGTCAGAATGATAGAAGATCAATTATTGAGCCTAATCAGAACTATAATCAAGCATATGTAGATGCTAATCTCTTAGTTCAATTTCTCATATGGATTTAATATGATTATGTTTATAAGACAATGAGTCTTCTTTGAGTAGTGAGATCTAGGTAGTGTGCCTGAATGCAAGTGCATTCCCATATTGTAAACTTCATTTTGAGTATACTCATATCATATTGTGGATTGGCCATCCACCGTGGTTTTCCCCCTAATAGGGTTTCCATGTAAAAATCCTTGTGTTATGGTGTTATGGTTGTTTGTTTTATGTTCATTCATATTCATTTTGATTGAATGTTATAAATGCTTGAAGGGTTGGATTAATAAAGTTAAAAATTGCAGAACACTGATTCACCCCCCCTCTCAGTGTTGCTTGTTTCCAACACTCTAAGAGTCTAATAGCAGTCATGTTGTCTCTTGATCTCTGAGTGGTGATATTCTTGTGAGAAGATTTCTCTATAAGTATATTGTAATCTTTTTGGTTTACTAAATAATATATTGGGAAGATTTTGGAGTGGGGTTTTTCTACCGAAATGGTTTTCCCCACATAAATCACTATGTCATGGTATGCATGATATTTATGTTTATTTTTGTTTAACTTTATGTAACTGTCAAAGATCTATAATTTTTTTGCATTATTATCCTCTCAAGATTTATGTAGGAAGTTGTTTTTCTACCTTAGCTTCATTACACTTAATCCAAAACTCTTCTCTTAACACAAGCTCATAGAGTATTTACTTTTCATTTCTTACAATAAAATACAAATTATTTGAATAAACTTTTCATACTAAAATTAATGCATAGAAATGACACAATTCCAATGAGTAAGAATTTCTCTCCACCCAACCTTAATGGCATTATGAATCCTCATGGGCTCTATCCATACCCCCCGACCAATAAGAAGAAGATGACTACCAAATGATCTTGGTATGAAAACTAAAATTAACCTAGCCACAAATTCCTATTTACCCATTTCACAACACAACTCTCAACCCACATGCTCAACAAATTTGAACTCTCCTCAACTTGATTTCAAACAATAAAAAAATAACACAAAATATCTTCTAAATAAACTAACTTGGTAGCAACAAGAAAAAAAGAACTTTTCTACAAGGCTTATGCTTCTTGAACATAATGATAATGTGTGAGAGCTCCTTCTTTCTCTCCAACTTTCTTTCATTTTCTCTCTATAACTCACAATAGTGGTTCTACAAAAGGAGAAGTGGGTAACACCCATTTCTTCTTCCCAAATAAGTATAAATAAATTTAGATTCAATATTCTTGAATGAGGGAGTGGCACTTGTCACTCTCATTCAATCTTCAAGCACACTCTCCCACAAGCGTGTGAGAAAATTTGGGTAGATGGAAAGGGAAGGAGTGTATCCCACTCCATCCAAAAAGTATTCATCTTCATTAAGAGGGGATGGAGTACTTGATTACTCCATCTCTCATGTACCATCTCATAATTGATTTTGGAGACCAAGACACTCTCACCCTTTCCCCAAATCTTCCAAATCTGCCATTTCTCTAAATAACCAATAAATGAGGGTTATATCTTGGATATGGCCCAAGATATGGTCATAATTAGGAACCCAAGCCATAGGTACCTATCCTAGGGTCTTAAAAATCATGAAACCACTTAAAATATGCCTTTTAACCCTCTTTAAAATTACAATAAAGAGTGCATCCGAAATTCAACTCTAATAAGGGTTTACAACCCATAATTTCCTACTTACACTCTTAACCATATGGTTAATACTTAATTACCCCCACAATACATCCTAACACATAACCCCATACATTAAGCCCTAAAAATACTTACTCCAACCTTAAACATTAACACTACTTACCTTTTCGGTTATAAGGGTTCACACAAATTAATTTTACAAGGGGTATTAACTTAGGTCCATAGGGTCCTCCTTTTCCCTTTGACATGATTATTATACCTGCACATTATCTCACACCATTTATATCAAACATATATTAGTAACATTAGACCATAATAATATAAAACTCAATATTAGTTAGACCATATTTGAGACTATTGATTATCCACCCTATTCCATATACCATTCATGTCTATTAAGCACATCAAACAAGATCCATCTTTAATTAGTTAAATACTACAATTAGAAAGCATCATTCATCTATCTCCTTAATTCTCTTTTTCTAATTATTCATTATTTTTTATTACTACTCAATTATATAAAAAATATATTCTACTCACCTCTTCAACACACTTGTGGTCTTACCATTCTTGATTGATGTTTCATTCATGCATACCAGGTTGTAGCTATCCAACCTTCATGTGCCATCATTAGTAAGCTGTCAATCTTCTAGTCACACTCACTACCACTATCCACCTTGGGAGACATAAAAATCATTAGTATTTGTTAAGTAAGATCTAACTCAAATATCCCTATTAAATCAACTAGTTCATTGAAATGTCTCATAAATCATAAAAATCTTCACCATAACACATTAGCCCTAGCTAGACTAGATGTTCATTTTTCAATTTACATATCACCAAATAAATTGTCACAATTCTATAAAATACAAATTTGAGAAGCAAAATATTTAGAGAATAGTCATTTAAACTAGATAGAAATCCTCACTTATAAAACACACTATAGGACACAAGGGTTAATTATTCCCTTCTTGAAGCAATTCATAATCTAGTAACCAATTCCATTTTATTATTTAAACATGTTCATGTTTTGATGTATTAGAGAGTGCAAGTTTACTCTAATATTTATTAATTTAATAAAATAATGACAACACATACTTCATTCATCATCTCTGATGAGATTAACTAGTAATCAATAGAATACACATAGTAAATTAGGGTTGTATCAGTTACATACAAGGTAGAGCCTTACACCCCCTCCCATTAGCTTAGACTTCCTTTTTGAAGTCTCTAAGGTTCAAGGACATAACCTCAATATAGAAATGCACATAAATATATTAAACATACTCATTATTTTACTCTCTTGATGAAAGAATCAAAACATTAAACTATAAGCACACATTAGAGACATCCTTTCCATGAATTAATCATCCAGATACTTAGAAAAAAAATTTCACAATAGAACATTTATCCAATATACAATGTTAACAACTATCCATGTAGTTATATATTATTGACAATGCAACCAACTTAAATTAAATTACACAAGAATATATCAAACAAATTAACATCCTTTGATACACCATAAAATCTCTTTACACCATGAAAATCACTCGTGATATTAGAGAATATTTTGTTCCAATGTCCAATTCATGTCTCACAGAATATTAGCTCCACATTAGTTTTTACTATCTTTCTCACATATTTCACATGTATAGCACATCACATTTATTTGTAGATTTACACATATATCACATTAGTTACACATAGTTTACAACACAAGGCTCACACATTGGGTTTTGTGAGGATGGACATGTATAGATACCATAATAATAAGGAAAGATGGTCTTGGGGCCCCTTCTTTAAGGGTCCCTCCATACATTTCCTTGTACCTGCCTTTCATTTATGTAAGGGGGTTAGCCTTCAAAATATAGATACTCACAAAGTAACCAACACAAAATTAGGGGGAATTTATTACAACCATCCCATACAGATCCCATTTGCAACCCCCATCCTCACAATGAAATTTCCCAATGCATCTACTCCCTTATAAATCCTACCAAGGATCCCTCCTAGATATGGTAGTTTATAGATGTCACATTGTAAAATTTATGCCAATAGTTATAAACATGCTAAATACCTCAAATAAATTTTATCAATGCAAAATTTTAACCCCCAAAGCTAAATAAAAGTCTCACAAAATAAAATAAAAGAAAATTAAAATCAAAAGAAGCATCAATGTACCAATTTAACTAAACCCAAAACTAAACAAGTCCCCAAGGATCAAGAGACCATTACAAATCTCAAATGGATAACTAGCCCAAGAAATTTAAAGAAAATCTTAACAATGTTGGCGTAAAATAAAAATAAAAATAAATTACACTTACAATAAATTGCACATTGCATCCACTATATGACTTGTCTAAGCCACTTGAGGGGAGGAGGGGAATGGTGGTCTCAAACCATAAATATAATTGTATGTTGTATCATGGTGGTCTTGAACCGCATATAAGTATAAAATATCATGGTGCCCATTAATCCACATCATTAAAGTACCTGATGTCCATATTCACAAGTGGGATTAGAATCTCTATCACTATGGTCTATAGAATTCCATCCTCTACCCAAGGGTTATAAATATAAAGGAATATATTTACATTATTAACCAACAAGTGTGGTTCTAATATTTGGGGGAGTAGGTAAGGGATGACATCCAAGGGAAACATAGAGCTCCCATTGGAGGTCATCTTCTTTCTCCACCCCTGTTTACACTAGCAAGCTCTCAATCCTGTAGGGGATCTGCACACTAGTGGTACACATTTAACATAAGAACAAGATTTCCACAAGGAAAGATATCACATTTAATTTAGTAACAAAATATTCACACATAATGGGTTTACATCATTTCATAACTAACTAGTTTACACAAAGGATAGTCACAAATGATACATATAGGGGATTGTGCTTAATGTCCACCCACCCTTATCCCAAGTTGGATACCTTGTATCACATACTTGGGGTACAAAACATTTAAAAGTTTCACTTGATATGTCACAACACAATACACTATGTAGTTTACCTTACCATAGAACAAATGCCATTACACACACACACACATTTTTTACTTTACACAATGTTTACTCTTACTATCCATTTTCTTAACATCTACTCATTTTCATAAGTAAAATAATTTTCTAGATAATACAAAATTGTAGCATAGGTATTACTCCAATTTAATAAATTTGGAAATACATGGTACATCACACTCTTTTTTTATTAATTGGTACTCAATGTTTACACATCTGGCCGAAGTCAAAAATGATGAAGGAGCATCAATTTTAAGGTATTTATATACTTTATTTGGATGATAAGAGTCTATTTTATTTGATTTAGGTTTGTGGACTCCATTGGGATCATAGTCCAATGGTTAGGTTAGGTTGAATAGGCTATACATTCAAATTACTAGTTTCCTGCCAAAAGGTAGTTTGAATTTTTGAAGCGTTTTTGGTTTGTCACAAGGTTTGTATTGGTCCCTTAACTCTTGTTTTATACTTTCATGGGTCTAATAAGGTCATAAGAGGAGCATGAAATCATGTAAAGTTCCTTTTTTTGGTGTTTTGGCTTTTGTCTAGGTTGAAAGTTACACTAAAGTGGCCTAATTGTCAAAATTTATGACATAATCATTAGGTTTTTTATGGAAAAGGACATATGATCATGGATAAATATTATTTTGTAAGTATTTGATGCATAATAAATCCAAGAATATGCTCCAAGAAGTATTGCAAGCTGGAAATCAGAAAATACCCTGTTATTTTACACTTTTGTGACAATTTTTACTACTAAACAACAAGAAAATTTCTTGGTATAGATTTCTATAGCTTGTTACCTGGTCTAAAGGTGGATGGAAGTTTAAAAATCTATTTTTAGATTCTAATACATTTTTTTTGGTTTAATTTCATGTTAAAATAAGCAAGTTATGATGAAAATAGTGCTCATGGGTTAATGACAAGCCTAGGATTTCCAGGGATCAAGAAAAAATTGTATCTTCTCTTCCAGCCATTGAGAAACTATGAGATTTGGTATGAATTTTCTGCAGGCCCTCAAGCAAATGGTCACAAAAGGAAAAGTGTTAATTAATTTTTTTTTGTAAGTTATGATAGACAATTTGTCTCTATTGTCATTTGGTTATATAAAACCCTTCTCTTTTTGAGGGTTTTGTGAAACTTGCTTTTTTTAAGATTGATCACTACCAAGAATGAATAGAATGAAATGTTTAGAGCATGTTCAATAATTTTAGATCCTAAGAATAGAAAAGAAAGGTGAATTTTGATTCCCTTTAGGGATTTGTTTTGGGAGAAATAAGCTTTTGGAATAGAAAACAGGGTATTATTAGTTGACATTTGTAGAAATCACATTAATAGTGTTCTTGAGAGACCATTAAGTTTACAATTAGCTTTCCCTCTGCATCATTATTGGTATCAGAGCCTAGAAATATTTGGTAGTGAAATTTTTCCAGGTTAAACAAGAAAGTTGGTATAAGGTTAAGCAAGAAAAGGAAAGACTCCTCCAAGAAACACTGAGAGGGTGGCAAAAAGGATAGCCACACAACTGGGTGAAGCCCTAGCTAGAAAAATGAGGGAGATGAGAGTTAGTTTGTATGCAAGACTCAGTGCAGTTGAAGCTAACCAAATAAGAGGAATGGTTATAGGAGATGTGAGTGACCAATAAGAAGAAGTGGTGAATGAAGCACCTCAAGAAAAACCTCAAGAAGAGAGGGATGTTGATGATCTAAGGTTGGAAAGATTATCGAATGCAGTCAAGAGTGAAGGAACAAAGGTGAAGGTGGAACTCCCAGTATATGCAAGAAATTTAAATAGTGAAGAACTCCTTGATTAGATAGGGGATTTGGAAAAATACTTTGAATTGGAGGAGGTACATGAAGAGAAATAGGTGAAGTTGGCTGGGACCAAGTTAAAAGGCCATGCATCTCTATGGTGGTATTATGTTCAAGATGATAGGAAAAAGAAAGGAAAAACCAAGATTACTTCTTGGGATAGGATGGTTGCCAAGTTGAAGGGAAAATTCATGCCTAATGACTACATGACCCAACTGTATAAGCAATTGCAGAACTTGAAACAAAAAGAAATGGGAGTGAAAGAGTATATTGAAGAGTTTTATAAGTTGAGTATTAGGTTGGGACATATGGAGGAAGATACAAACAAGATTGCAAGATACTTAAATGGGTTGAAGTATAGCCTACAAGATGATTTAAGCCTCACAAGCCCCAAAATACTTGAAGAGTGCTATCAATTAGCCTTAAAGGTTGAAGAGAAGTTGAATAGGAAGCAAGAAAAGAAAAATATAGGTAGAGGAAGGAACTTCAAAGGAAGAGGTTCATATGTTGGTAGAGGATAATCACCAAGAACTCCAAGAGATTCAAGCACTTCACAAGAACAAGCACCAAATTCAAGAAGGGTTTTAGAGGAAGGAGGCCTAATTTTAGGGGTAGATTTCGTCAAAGAGGAGGATTCAATGGCTTCATAGGAAAATGCTACAAATGCAACAATTTTTTTGGTCATCAAGCTTGGGAGTGTCCAGAAGAGCAGATCACTACTAATTTTAGGAATGAAAGAAGGAATCAAATTTCTCAAGGAGGAGATGAAGAAAGTGTTAACTCTTCACCACAACTAGAAGAACCAGAGATAGGAGAATCCTTTCTGATGAGAAGAACATTGATCAAGGTTCCAATGGAGAAGGAGCCACCTCAAAGGAAGTCATTATTCAAGACTATTTGTAAGTGCCAAGGTAAGTGTTGCAAATTTGTTATAGATTCAGGTAGTACTAATAATTTAATTGCTATTGAGATGGTAGAGAAACTAAATTTGAAGAGATTAGCTCACCCTACACTTTATAAAGTTTCATGGTTGAATAAGGGGCAACAAGTACTAGTTAATGAACAATGTTGGGTAGAGTTTCAAATAGGAAGGTATAAGGACAAGGTGTTATGTGATATAATTCCAATGGATGTATGTCATGTGTTTTTTCATAGGCCTTGGAAAAATGTCAGAAAACAATGCATGATGGTAGGAAGAATGTCTATGTTTTGGAGAAGGATAGAGTCACTTACACCTTAGCACCTTTGAAGGAAGAATACAAAGACCAAAATATTGGCTCAAGTGTGATGTTAGTGGGTGAAAAAGAGTTTCTAAAGCCAATGGAAGAGGAATATGTAAGTTTTGCAATGATGATTAGACCTGGGACTGTCATAATAGCAACAAGAATTGATGAGTTTCCTTGGAAAAGTAAAGACATGTTGAAAGGTTATGTAGATATAGTTGTTGATGAAGTTCCTAATTATTTGCCTCAAATGATAGATATCAATCATCATATAGAGTTTCTAGAAAGGAAAGACAAAGCTTTTAATTCAGTTGAAGGTGCATATACAATTGGAACTTGAGAATGCAAAATAAGTTATCTCTAATTTTCCAGAGCAACTTGGTGAATGAAAGAAAATACAATATGACATTAGGGAGATAAGTCCTAACATAGAGGTCCATGATCATAGAGACAAATGTATGCAAAGTCACTATTCCTTTTTTCAATCCAAGGAAGGTCAGTTATCAGTTTTTCAATTTGATATACATACAGAAAGGGAGAAGGAAAACCATTCTTCAAAGTCAATGGAGAAGTCAAAGATAGACATGGTAAATTAGAAAGGTAAAGTTCATATTGCTGATTTTTCAGACCAAGACCCTTCAATCCGATGTTGCAATGTTGAAAAGATCACTGGGTAAGTGTAGGATAAAAAACAAAGTAGTTGCAAGTGCTACCACTATGATTGAAGACAAGAATACGAAACTTAATAAGGGGAATGAGCTGAATAAGTTGTAATTGGAAGAGACATACATTCAACTAGAATATACATATTTAGAATTGAATGAACAAGATGGTAGTATATGTGAATTTCCAAATAAGTTACACCGATATTATGTGCTTTGCAAAAGATTATCAAAAGTTGAAACCAAAATCCAATGTATGTGGTTTCTTTTGAGGAAGCTAAGTCATGTATTCAAGACAAGGAACACATGAAATTTGAGTTTGAGACTTCAATTGCATAATTTAGTGATAACATCTTAGTTATTGCAGCCATATTTCTAAAGAAATTCAAAGATGTAGATAATGCAACATGGTCAAAGGAGGGTCAACTTTTAGAAATGCATTCTAATTTTGATAGACAAGATGAGCTTGAGGATCTTTACAAATAATTTGGGAGACCTATGGTAAAAATGAGACAAGCATTATAATATTTGAATGATGTGGAGGGAATTTTAGAGGATGTGGAGAAGGACTCTCCATATCAGATTAGCAAGTTGTAGGGGTCCAAGATGGAACACATTGACAAGGCCTTAAAGGGTGCAAACAAGGAGCAAGATTTATGCAATGGATAATGCACTTCTTTGGAGTGAATGTTGAGTATCTAGGATGAGAATTTATGGGAAAAATAAGGAGAGATATCTTCTTTACAAATATAAATCTCACCACAAGCTAAAATAATTGGACAATTGCAATTGGATTTGCAGACCTCCTCTCAGATGGAACTGAGTTTTTTCTTTCCCCTAGGAGTATGATGCAAAAGAATCAATTTTAAGGTGTTTTTATGCTTTATTTGGATGATATGAGTCTATTTGAGTCGATTTAGGTTTGTGGACACCATTGGGATCATAGTCCAATGGTTAGGTTAGGTTGAATAGGCTAGACATTCAAATTACTAGTTTCTCGCCAAAAGGTAATTTGAATTTTTGAAGCATTTTTCATTTCTCACAAGTTTTGGATTGGTCCCTCAACTCTTGTTTTTGGATTTCATGGGTCTAATAAGGTCTTAAGAGGACCGCGAAATTAGGTAAAGTTCCTTTCTTTGATGTTTTGGCTTTTGTCTAGGTTGAAAGTTGTACTAAAGTGGCATAATTGTCAAATTTTATGACATAATCATTAGGTTTTGTGTGGAAAAGGAAACATACTCATGGATAACAATTTTTTTAAGTCTTTTATGCTGAATCAATCCAATAATATGCTCCAAGAAGTATTGGGAGCTGGAAATCAAAAAATACCTTGTTATTTTGCACTTTTGTGATAGTTTTTACTATGAAACAACAATAAACTTTCTTGGTATGGATTTGTACGGAATGCTACATAGTTTGAGGGTGGATGGAAGTGTAAAAATATTTTTTTAGATTCTAATGCATTTTTTTGGTTTAATTTCATGTTAAAATAATCAATTTATGATGAAAATAGTGCTCACGGGTTAATGACAGGCCTAGGGTTTCTAGGGATCAAGAAAAATCCATATCTTCTCTTCCAATTGTTGAAAAACTATGAGATTTGGTATGAATTTTTTGTATGCCCTTAAGAAATTTTTTGCAAAAGGAAAAGTGTTAATTCATTTTTTTTTGTGAGTTATGATAGACAGTGTGTCTTTACTGTCACTTGGTTGTGTAAAACCCTTCTCTTTTTGAGGGTTTTGTGAAAATTATTTTGTTTAAGATTGATAACTACCAAGAATGAATAGAATGAAATGTTTAGAGTGTGTTAAATAATTTTAGAGCTTGAGAATGCAAAATAAAGGTGAATTTTTATTCCCTTGAGGATTTGTGTTTGGAGAAATAAGCTTTTGGAATAGCAAACAGGGTATTATTAGTTGATAGTTGTATAAATCACATTAACAATGTTCTTGTGAGACCTTTGAGTTTGAAATTAGCTTTCCCTCTGAATCAAAAACTCTATGTTTAGCCATAGCTTTGTTTCCTCTTTCATTTAACTAGATTTGTTACGTTCACTAATGCATCTGCATTGGATAAATTCCACTATAAGTTTTCACAAAATGCTAAGAAGGTTTTCTACTATTTAAGGAAGATTGTCAACCCCTTTCTTTTTCTAACATTAGAATATAGAAAAATAAATCACACTTAAGGCAAGAGGTACATGACAAATCAGGTAATAGTAATTCTCACAACTAATATTTATTTACAAAAAATGCATTTGAAATCTAGAGTTGAATCATCTAATCATAAGTTTTAATCATCAATTTTGAAATTGGTTTACAGGTCACACCACACTTCTTTTTTTCTCTAGTTTCATTTATTTTTTTAGTTTCCACTATTACTCAATAATAGGATGTATGTAGAGCCCCAATAATTCCCTCATTCCAGCCATGTTTCCTATTATTTTTTTTTATCATGATTAAGGTTTGACTATATTTTCCACACATACTATGTACCTTTTCAAGAAAATCTAACTTACAGGTCATATTTTGTGAGATTCTTCCTTCAATTTTAAATCACATCCATTCCCAATTTTTTTTTTTTTTTAGGAAAAAGTGGCAAGCCACTATATTAAATTAATAAATCTGGTTCAAATAAAAAAAAGTCAACTAGGAAAGAACCAGTAAGAAAACCTAGCATCGTCCCTTATATTTACATCGATCATAGTTTTCGAATTTACAATCTGGTCTCATAAATAGGAGCAGAAGTTTTTACAAAGTGGGGAATTTACTGTCTCCTTTTGAGAAAATATCCCAAAAACGAATTTGATTTTGGTAAGCATATACTAATTTTAGCAACATTTCAAAATAACAAAATATCACAAAAATCAAAACATTCACTTTCACTCATTATTCCTCCATGGCGTCGCATCCTTGCAAACCCCTGTTTTCAACACCTTCGAAATCATTGCCACCCAGAGCAATCGGACCTTCTCGAACACTGGTCGTAGTATCACACCCCGAGCCAACATGTTCAAATTGCTACTTTTCTGGAGACCATCCAAAACCTCTTCGAGCCTATGAGGAAGATGGTTGCAATTCTGAATTTAGCCCCTGATCCCAGACATTCCACTCTGCAACTCTAGATGGCTGAGTTTGCTCAATTTCAAGGATCTGAGTGGGAAACCTATTTGAAAATCTCTTCAAATCCAGCAAAGCAAAGCCCATTTTCTTTACCCATTCTTCCAGGTGAAAGCCAAGCACCTGAGCTATATTATTTAGTGCCATCTTCATGTGGGTAGGGCTTCGATGCTCATATGATTTTTTCAATGCTTCAAATACCACCAAACACTCATGTCTATGCAACAATTGAGAATGAGAGAATAAACTCCCTACCAACGCCTTTCCACTCCATAAATCATACCTTTGACAGGCTATCGAAAGCTTGTTCTCTGCAATAAACTTTGGCCAAACAACCTTATCGGCCAGTGCGTGTAGATGAGGAGGAGACTAAATGATATCCATTGCATTCGAAAGAAACATTGACACCATATTCGAAGGATAAAAGCACTAAATTGATGTTGAAGACAGAAACTCCTCACCAATCACTTGTCTGATAGCCCTCCTAATTGTTGGCGAGTGAATAATGAACATAGCATCCAGCACTGAATCATCAATATCCTTGGGTAGCATTATTTCCCCAACACTCGGAATTAACCAGATGCGATAGTTTTTGGGCAACATTGATCTATGCTCTGCATTTCAAAAAATTTCACCCACCGTGAGGCCATGTGAATGACAGAGAATAAATGTCATGTCTATCGCCAGCCAAATGTACTTACAATCCTCCAAACATTCGAGCTTAAATCTTTTGCGATGAGCATTATGTTACCAAAGTACTCTATTTTTGCAATAATGCAGATAAACTCCTCCTTAAATAAAATCGTGCATAATATGGTACTCTGTTTTTGCAATAATGCAGACAAACTCCTCCTTAAATGAAATCATGCATCATAATATGGCGTGGCTTTTATTATTGTTTATCCATAGCAATAATCTTTCTTAAGTCCTCATACTCTTCAATGATTGATCGTGGATTGAGAGATGAGAAATGTACCCCATCACACCCCAGATTAGAGAGATGATCTGCCACACGATTACCTTCCCGAAAGATATGTGAGATACATATATCTTGAAACTCATCTAATTGTTTCCATACCTGGTTGAAAATATATTTTAATTTCCATGAATGTATTTTTCTATGTATGCAAGCATTAATTATTATTAATAATAAAAAACATAGATTTACAAGATGCACAATTTCTGGGATGACTTAATAACTTATCTTACAATCAACTAGTAAATAATGTATTTATAAGAGTGCTTAATATTTCTAGTGTTTAGGACTAAATCAACAAATATACCCTTCTTCTTTCCCTTCTATACTCAATCTTGATCATTTATAATAAAAAAAAGAAAACACATACAAATTTTAGGTGTTCTAGATAATGTTTTAGCTACCCATTCATGGTTTGGTCCATGAAATATCTTTACATAAGGATTATTCTCATACTAAAAGGTGAATTAATTAGATACAACATTATTTTAATCTCAATAATAACACTTTGTTTAATTTCTCTTACCCATTTTTTTGACTTAAATCTCAAACATCTAGGTTTCATAAGTTGTTGAATACAAGGACTTAGTGGTTTAATACCATGCTTCTCAACTTATTTAGTTACTTAAATGCTTATTATGTAGAAATACCCATAGTATCTTTCTTTGTTCAAGTGGTCTAAGGTTGTTCACTAGACAATATTTTATTTCTCATTTCAAAAAAGGCTTTATATTTGCATGGAAATCATAATACAATAAATTTTACCATTAACATTTCCAACCAATTTAAATATATAAGAATTAATTAGTTTTCTTCATAGATTCCTTCATAGTTCTTAATATGATTAGGTTTTGTTTTGTTTCAAGTCCTCTAGGTTTAATTACCAACAAATCAGATTTTCAAAATATTTTACATAGGGATTCCAACTCTTGTGAAGATTGAATCTACCATTATAATGTACAACTAAGATTGGAGTGATGCCTAAATCTCAAGGAAAGTGGTCATTATTAAACCTTAAGTGGATGCATAGAAGCTATATTTTTATGCCTTGTACTAAAATCGTTTAACACATTGTATATTTATCTTGTTGTTTTCAAATTTCATTAGGTCAATTAATCATCATGATAAGAAGGGTTATCCAATAAAATTAAATTTTAACTAAGTTCTACAAGTATCATGTGCAAGAAGATTTATAATTTTCTTTACTAGTCATTAAAATATCCAAGACACAATATTACAAGGGGCTTCCACAATGTTCCTCAATACCCCTTCACTTTGTTATTTATCTCACATGCTTTGGTTTGGTTGGGTTTCTTTAAGAAGATGAATTTCACTAATTAAATTCCTCTTTCACCCTTTTCTTAGGGTCAATTTTTGATAATTGGATATATTACAACCCCTCTTAGGTTGAGTAACTACTACTAGGTTTTAATTTCGAACCAAAGGTAATTTCATTAGAATTTATTAGTTTAAACATATTCAACTCATCATAATTAGATTGCATGTTTCCCATGCACACATCAAAACCAAGGCCCAATTGATGCCCAAAGATCCCTAGAGTCACAAATTGGCTTTAATACCAAGTTCCACATTTAATGTGGATCTAACACAAATGCTACAATTTTTTTTTAAAGAAACATAGTCTTACAACCTAACATCGTACACATCATGCCACCTTGCATCACATGATTTATAAAGGTTAATATTATATTGAACAGGGGACAACTCATGGTTTTATTAGCCAAAGCTATATGCTAACACTATCCTTTAGTCAAATATTATATTAGTTTGTCTTTAGAACCTTACACTTGTTTTGAGGAGATAGCGAGATTAATAAAGTAATCGATAATAAACTTACCATTTAACTTTAACCCTTATCTTTGCACTTCCTGAGATTTGTATTAATTATAAAGTAATTGACTCCAATATAGTTATTTTTATATTCTCGTGTATTAATAAGATTAAGGATCTTGATATCAATATTACTTAAATGTAACCCTTTTAATTATCTCAATGAAATACCTTGTGGAAATTTTTTAATTGATTTCCCCTAATACCCCACCATTAAAGACCCTTACTTTGTTAGTGAACTAAGAGAGGTTAATTAAAATTGATATACCTAAACATTTTTCTATAAATATTTCTCTAATTTTAATTAATTATTCTATCCAAAAATTGAATTGAATATCAAATCATTCTCATTTTCCTTAAAATAATATTCATTTGATATAGTTGTTATAATTAGTCTTCATAAATCACATAGTTTTACTAGTTGATGAAAAAACCATTTTATCCATTCATTAACACCATTGAAACAATTAGAATATGGTTGGGAATATATTTTAATCCAATTATACCATTTAACCCATCTTATATTCAAACTTAATGTAGCGTCAGAAATTGTACTCCCTTGTAGGTGATAGTACAATTTCACACTTATTTTGGACCTATTTTAGCAACCCTTGAATTTATGTATTTTCAACACCTCCTAACTAGGCCCTAATCTCCTAAATTATGCATTTTGAGGCCTATTTTACCATTTTCCAGGAAATTGCAAAGCATTGAACAAATACATCCAATTCATATGTTATGCTTGACCCTTAATGTCTTGGAAATTCGGGCTAGGACCCATTTTCCCAAGGGTGAATGGGCCCCCCTTCTTAGTCAAGACCCAATTTTGGATATGTCGGAGTAGCCATTTTAACATTCAAATTTCAAATTTAATATGTTAGCTTTCGAGATCTATTTTTTGGGAAATTAGAGAAATGCCTGTAAATACCTAACCTTTTCACCATTTCAAGACTAGAACACATGAAGAAGGAATATGAGAAGAAAAGAGAAGCAAGAAATCATTCCACCACATTTGACTTTGTAGGTTTTCAAGCTTATTTACAGATTTTGATCAAGTCTTATGCCATGATTGAAGATTGATGTCAATAGAAGAGCATGTTGGATTCTAGGTTTGGGAGATGCATTTGGCCATTTCAATCAACCTAATCACTTGTTTCCTAGTTTTATCATCTTCAAAATTCATCACATTTGTAGCCTACATTAAGGTAACGTTATCTTTTAGATTTACTAAGGGTGTTTGACTTCTCCCAAGGTATATCTTGTCACTTTCATATAGGAATCTCTCTCTAACACACTTGAGTAGGGTTTCTTTTCATTTTAGCTCATAAAAACAGTAGAAAAACTTAAGGTTAGGGCACACACATTGTTTTCCATTAGATATTTGGCTATTGTGGAGGTAGAAATACTAAAATAGGAGCTAAACTAAGGCAAGCTCCTATATAGCCATCCCCACCATATCTTTTGTAGATTTGTTGCAAGTCTAGAATTGAAGACAAAGGTTTATAGGGCAGGAAACATAGAGCACACAAAGAGCTACAAGATCAATTTTTGAAGTTTATAAAAGGTTTACTAAGACCCATTTTCCTAGCGGTGACCTAGTCTTGCTACAACACTCAGATCCAACTTTTGGTGATAGGTACACAACCCTTTCCACTTCCCAAATTTTCTTACAGGTTTCTATTTGTCTATGTATCATTGGGATCTTGCATTTTTCATATTGGGGCATATAGTCTAATTAGATTAATCATATCCAATCATTTCTAGTCCATTTTCAAGGCCCCAAGAATGCAAATATAAGTCTGATTGACTTGCCTTCTTGGTTGAAAGTCAATCTATTACTTTTTTGATTTACATTCTAATGAACTTGTGAGTAAGGGATATTATTGACCCTAGGTTTTTTCATTAAACTAAAGGTTACCTTTTTCTACATTTAATTTTGGTGAACCTAACATTTTGACATCATAGACCTTCTAAAAATTGCATTCATTCACCCTAGATCTAGATTTTTTATTGCATTGTATTGTATTTCTCATTTAGGGTTTCATATTTGCATCATAAAATTCATAAAAAAATAAAAAATATTGCATAAAATATTTTATTATAACTTGCATTAGGGTTTTTGTTAGTCATATAGGTCAAATTTTCATTCAAGATTATATTTGAAAGTGGGTTTTGTTACTCAAACATTATCATGCACTTGAATTTTACATACATTAAGAAATTCTAGAAAAAATCACCGTGAAATCATTTTGCAAAAAGAAAATAATATTGCACAACTTGAACATTTAATTTTTCATTTTTTTGAACCTTTGTCAAGGACTCAGATACCATTGGGTGCCCCTGTCCTTCTACAAGTGGCTAAGAAAGACTTTTCATAGATTTTTGTCTTTGTACTTACATTTTGTTCCTGCTTGTAAAAGTCTATTTTAAAATTCTGAATCTATTTTATTGAATGTTAAAGAAAGTTGTCATTTTGCTAGCTTGTTGAAAAATTTGAAATAATTTTAATCTTTTAGTATTAAAAATTTGTAGATATGGAAAATTGTTTGAATTTTTTGAATAATTGCATGATCTGGATAGATCAATTTCATTTTTGCAAAAAGTTAAAAACCTAGATTGTTACAACACATTGCACAATCCAAAAGCTACAAAACCATAAAAAATTCAATTCGAATATTGAGTTTGTACATAAACACACAATTAAACTCTGTTAATAAAGCCTCTGAAATTGACACTTTTCAAAAATATCTACTAGACCTAGACACCCTAGGGCATCCCAGTCCTCTAAAAACAACTTCAAAACTTAGAAAAAGATTGGTATTCTTTGTCAATTTACAGGTTTGCAATAGAGTTTCAGATCTGTGGCAGGTCTGTAAACCTATTTTTAACCCTAGATAGCTTAAATGAGAGTTGGAAATTAATGATTAATCTTGGGGACAACACAGTGATATGATCATGTCAGATCTCTTTCTACAAGTGCATTGTATACCTATCAAGCCCTTTAGTTTTTATGAATTTGATATGTTAGATGAATCCCTTGAGGACTTCATCTCACTAAGCTCATCCAATAAGGCTTGTAACATTACCACACAACAAATAACAATCAATGTGATCACACCTCAACTTATCATTAATCCACCAACACAACAACCTCAAGTTCAAACCAAACTTGTGTTGATCATAGGACCACCTCAAAACAAGCCCAAACCTCTAGGTTCTATCTTAAACTTCACAAGAAAAATCACTAGTAATAATGTATCACACAAACCAAGTTACCACATAGTTTCTCATACATATAACACAAGGAATAACAAGAAACCAAGACAAACACAAATAATATCCTCATCAATACCACTCCTACAACCTATTTTACCTAGTGCCCCTCGTTTATCTCAATATAGTGGAAAGGAGTATGATCTTGTGGAGCAACTTGGAAACACTCCTACTAAGATTTCATTATGGGACCTAATTCAAACCTCTTAAACCTACCATGGAATGCTTCAAAATGCTTTGCAATTTTTTTTGGTTCCTCCTAGTGTGCAACCAATCGATGTAACAACCATAATTGATGGAATGAATTTGGTCAATGTGGATATTGTCTTTCATCAAAGTGAATTACCTCCTTTTGAAACACAAAAACAAAATGATTCTTCAATGATAATGGCTATCATTAATAGGGTTGGGATTATACATACCCTTATTGATAATGGTTCCAGACTTAATATTTGTAGTTTCTTTTGGACAAAATTGGAGCAGATAAAACTAAAATTCAATTAGATAATTTGTCCATATGTGGTTTTTCTAATGTGGGAAAACAACCACTTGGTGTAATAAAATTACCTATAAACGTGGGTAAGGTTGTGTTGCAAACTCCCATTCATTTTATGCCTCATGATATTTTATATAATCTTCTCTTGGGTAGACCATGGATCTGTTGAGAAATTATGTCTCAACTTCCAACTTGAAGTCCTCGTTTTCATGCCTTGGTGATTTTGTGTTGTGTGCAAATTTTTGGCGGAGGTGGAACCAGGATGGAACTTGGCATTGTTCTATTTTCCTAATTTTTGGGTCTCTGGTGGAGGCGGAACTGGGATGCAACTTGGCATTGTTCTGTTTGCCTAAGTTCTGGGTTTTGGTTCTTGTTCTTGCTCCGACTCTGCTTCCTACCATCTGTTGTTTCTCGCTTCGTAGGTTCTGGTGGAGGCGGAACCAGTTTTGGAAGTTGGCAATGTCCATTTGCTAGGTTCCTATTTCAGTTTCTATTCTGACTCCGGGTCCGATTCTTGCTTTTATGATCTAGTTCCTCTGGATGTTTGGATTCTCCTCGGGGTGTTTTCCTCCACCTTGTCTTGGTTCTGGATTGTTGTTTCTTGTAGTTGGCGAAGGTGGAACCGGAACCGGATTGGTTCCTAATCTTGGAATTTTGGTAAAGTCTTGTTTCTATTCCTGTTTTGTCCCCGACTCTAACTCCGGTCTTTTGTGTTCCCATCTTGGTTTGACCCTGGGTTGACTTTACCCGATCAGAACTATTTCTGATGAGTTCCTCTTTACCGTGGGCGGACGCAGAACCGAATTGGTTCCTGAACGTGTAATTTCGGTGGGGTCATGTTTCAACTCCAGTTTCGTCTCTGACTCTGACTCTGAATCCGATAGTATGTATTTTCAGTGGAGTCCTGTTTTGACTCCTATTCCGACTCCAACTCCGGTAGTGTTAGAAATGACTTGAAGTCTTGGTTGCACCAGACGTCTGTTTGACCATTGTGGTTGCTTTGTTAGCTGCGATTGCTGATGGGTCTTGGACGGATGGCACCTGGTTGAATAGTGATTAGACGGATACCAAGATAGTTATTGTGGTAGTTGCATTTGTCAACAAAGGGTGGTGAGCTCAACTATTTTGAGTAATGGCTTTGAATGCAAAGTTGGCTCATTGCAAGAAATCTGTCAGATCCAACCAGATGCGTGATTTGAGGATGGACTTCATTGCTCTTCTGATTCGGTTACATATGAATGAGAGATGTGTTATTTCTCATAAGTTAGACAAGTCAAGGGTTGAGTCGTAAGTTGCAGAGCAAGTTTGAAGTTGTGAGCTGAAGAATAGAAGGACGTGAGTTCTTGAGGAGGGTTTTGAACTATATGTTGTAAAAACATTGTAACAGTGAATCTAAAACTCTCTAGGTGATTGTGAGCTGAACAAAGAAGTTTGGATATTGTATGTAATTGATTCATTACTTTAATGCAATAGATTTGACTTTGTGTGGTGGGTTTATTACCTGAAAGGGTTTTCCCACGTAAATACTGTGTCATCTTTTTTTGCTTATCTTTCTGGTTTCTCATTGCCATGGTTGTATGCATCTCTATAAGTTTTTGAAACTCTTAGTTTTTCATTTTTTGCTTCTCTCCCCTAAAGTAAAGGTGTTAAGGGAATGCATTCTGCATTGTTGGGTCAGTAGATCCACATTCTTTTCCCTTCAAAGTGGTATCAGAGCTTGGCCAGTTCGTGTTATCCTTGTTAGGGCGAATTAGTTTTTGCACTAATACTATTTCAATGGGAGATTTGCATTGTTAAACTTGTTTATGTTGTGAGATGGCGAGTACATCTGGTAGAACAGATATTGAGAAGTTTAATGGCAGCAACTTTGAGTTATGGAAACTCAAGATAGAAGACTTGCTTGTGGATAGAGACCTTTGGATTGCAGTGTCTCAAACTAAGCCACAAACTACGACCCAAGAAGCTTGGGATCTTCCTAATAGAAAAGCAAGAGGATTGATAAGACTGAGTCTAGCCAATTCTGTGCTCCTGAATGTTCATGAGGAAACATCTGCAACTACTTTATGGAAGAAGCTTGGTGATATTTACGAAGGAAATTCCCTGGTAAATAAGTTGTTCCTGAGAAAGAAGTTATACTCCTTGAAGATGGACAAAGGTGCATCTGTTGCAGACCATCTGAACTCGTTTAATATGAGTGTTACTCAGCTGGCATCTGTATGTGTAAAGATTGAGGAGGAGGATCATTGCATGCTCCTATTGTGTTCATTACCTGACAGTTGGGATCATCTTGTGATGGCTATTGGAAGCACAACCACTTCTTTCAAGACTAATGATGTGGTTGCTTCGCTTCTGTCTGAACAAATGCAAAAGAAATATTTTGTGATGGCCAAAGATGCTCTTTCTATTCGAGGTAGAACAAAGGAGAAAGGCAAGAAGAAAGACAACAAGTCAAAATCCAAGTCTAAAGGGAGATCAAAGTCTCCTGGTAAAAAGTTCAAGGTAATGTGTTGGAACTGTGGGCAACCTGGCCATATCAAGAAGGACTGCAAGGAGAAGAAGAAGAAGAATGCTTCTGACAACGAATCTTCTCAAAGTGATGCAGATGCTTTCATTGCAACAACCATGACAACTCAGGCATCAGATGATGTTTGGTTAGTTGATTCAGGTGCCTCTTTTCACATGACATCCAATAGAGATTGGTTCTCAAAGTATGAGAAGTATGATGGTGGAAAGGTATACTTGGCAAGTGATTCAACGCTGGAGATTGTTGGTAGAGGAAGGGTCAGAATTTAGTTTCTTGATGGGAGAGTCAAAGGAATTGGTGGTGTTCTTCACATCCTAGGTTTGGCTCGAAATCTTCTTTATGTTAGTAAGTTAAATGATGCCGGTGTAGAAGTTTCTTTCTCTAGTAAGGGATGTAAAATGGCTAGAGGTGCAATGGTGTTAGCTAAGGGTGTTCGTACTGGCACTCTGTACAAGCTAGATGCATGACCTGTTCTTTGTAACGGTGCCTTTGTAAAGTCATGTAATTCTGCACCTATAGAGAAAGATGAAGACTCTTCACTATTTGCAAATGCTTTGGAGGTAAAACTCCTAGCAGAGAAGACTATGTTATGGCATCATAGACTTGGTCACATTGGTGAGAAAGGTTTAAAAACCTTGAAGAACAAAAACCTTGTAGAAGGGCTTGATGATTGTAACCTTGAGTTCGATTTCTATGAACATTGTATCTATGGAAAGCAACACCATGTTTCTTTCTCCCCTAGTCCTCACAAATCTTCTGGTATACTAGATTATGTTCATTCTGATGTGTTTGGTCTAGTTAATGTTCCTTCATTATCAAAGTCTAGATATTATGTTTCTTTTATTGATGACTGTTCGAGAAGGGCATTTGTATACTTTCTTAAAAGTAAATCAGAAGTGTTCAGTCAGTTTAAAGAGTTCAAATATTTGGTTGAAAATCAGACTAGAAGGAAAATAAAGTGTTTAAGGACAGACAATGGAGGTGAGTTTTGTTCTACCGATTTTGAAAGGTACTACATTGATCATGGAATTAAAAGGCATAAGACAACCCCCTACACTCCACAACAAAATGGAGTTGCTAAAAGGTTGAATAGGACATTGATGGAAAAGGCAAGGAGTATGTTGAGTGGTGCTGGTCTGGAGTAGAATTTATGGGTTGAGGCTATTGCTACAACATGTTATTTGATTTATAGATCTGCTTGTTCATCGCTTGTTGATAAGACACCTTTGGAAGCATGGTCAGGTAAGAAACCCTCATTAAGGCATGTTCAGGTATTTGGCTATGAGGCATATGTTCATGTGCCAAATGAAAAGAGATCAAAGTTGGATAACAAGGCTATGAAATGTATTCTCATCAGCTATGGAGTTGGTGTGAAAGGATACAAGCTTTGGAACCCTATTACTAAGAAGGTTTTGTATAGAAGAAGCATGATATTTCATGAGCTGAAACCTCTAGTAAGTGATCAACAACTTGAGACAAATCAGAGTGACAAGAAGAAGGATGTAGTTGAGATTCCCCAAACTCTAGAAAGGGAAGAGATGCATGGTGTACCTAAGATTGAGTAGAGCTCAAGCAGCTCTGGAAGTTCTGATGATGAAGAACAACCTCAGCCTCTAAGGAGATCTACACGAGAAAGAAGGCAACCAGAAAGGTATGGTTTCTCTATGTTAGATTCAAATTGTGCTTATGCCTTATTTACCAGCACTGATGAGCCTAGGACTATGAAAGAAGCAATCAGCATGGCTGATTGAGAGTCTTGGCTAGAAGCCATGAATGAGGAGATGGATTCCTTGAAAAAGAATGATACTTGGAAGTTGGTACCACTACCTAAAGGGTGAAAGCCTATTGGCTGCAAGTGGATATTCAAAAAGAAGACATGCCTTGATGGCAGTGTGGAGAAGTATAAGGCATGACTGGTTGCAAAGGCTTTTTCCCAAGTTGAGGGAATTGATTATGGAGAGATCTTTTCCCTTGTAGCAAAGATGACATCCATCAAATTTTTGTTGTCATTGGCAGTTGTGTATGACTATGAAATTGAGCAGATGGATGTGAAGACAACATTTCTCTATGGTGAGATGGAAGAAGAAATCTACATGTCCCAGTCTGAGCATTTTGTTGAAAGAGGTAAGCAAAATCTGGTTTGCAAGTTAAATAAATCTCTCTATGGTCTAAAGCAATCTCCTAGAATGTGGTACCAGAAATTTGACACATTTGTGTTGTCAATTGGGTTTGTTAGATCAAAATCTAATCATTGCATTTATTATAAATGTGAGAATGATCATGTGCTTGTTATTACTCTATATGTGGATGACATGTTATTCATTGGTAATAGCAAGGCAATGATTTCTGAGCTTAAAACTCAGTTGTCTGCTAAGTTCAAAATGAAAGATCTTGGAGCAATAAGGTACATTCTTGGGATGGAGATAACTAGGGATAGAACAAACAGAAAGCTTTGGCTCAGTCAGAGTAAGTATGTGAAAACCGTTCTAGAGAGGTTCAACATGACTGATTGCGAGCTGCTAATTGTTCCAATCATGCAAGGATTGAAACTATCTACTGAAGACTGTCGAAAGTCTGCTACTGAGATGGAGGACATGACGAGTGTGCCTTATGCAAGTGTAGTAGGCAGTTTGATGTATGCTATGGTTTGCACAAGACCAGACATTGCCCAAGCAGTGGGAGTTCTAAGCCGTTTTATGGTAAATCTAGGGAGATCACATTGGGATGTTGTAAAGAGAGTGTTCAAGTATTTGAAGGGTACTTCAGATTATGCTTTGTGTTACCATGGCAATATGGTTGCATCACAAAGGGCTCTTTGCATTCAGGGATATGTTGAATCTAATTGGGCAGGGGACATTGACAGCAGAAGATCCACCAGTGGATACACTTTCATACTTAATGGTGGAGCAATCAGTTGGATGAGCAAGCAAAAAGCTATAGTTGTTTTATCCATGAAAGAGGCAGAGTACATGGCAGCAACTCATGCTTGCAAGGAGGCAGTGTGGCTGAGGTGTTTGTGTTCAGACATTGGATTTAATGCTGAGCAGATTTCAATCTACTATGACAGTCAAAGTGCCATTTGTTTGGCAAAGAATCCGACCTTCCATGCTAGGACCAAGCACATAGATGTGCAATATCATTTCATGAGGGATATGGTTGAAGATGGCAAGGTCAGTATGGATAAGGTTGACACCTTGAAGAATGTTGCAGATGCCTTGACAAAGCCAGTTAGCACAGACAAGTTTAGATGGTGCACAGAATTGATGGGCCTTGGGGCCTATGATAGATAGTAAGGTTTTATGTTTTGAGGAAGCTGGAAGTGTTCACCAAGTGGGAGATTGTTGAGAAATTATGTCTCAACTTCTAGCTTGAAGTCCTCATTTTCATGCCTTGGTGATTTTGTGTTGTGTGCAAATTTCTGGCGGAGGCAGAACCAGGATGGAACTTGGCATTGTTTTGTTTGCCTAAGTTCCGGGTCTCTGGCGGAGGCAGAACCGGGATGGAACTTGGCATTGTTTTGTTTGCCTAAGTTCTGGGTTTTGATTCTCGTTCCTGCTCCGACTCCGCTTCCTACCGTCTGTTGTTTCTCGCTTCGAAGGTTTTGGTGGAGGCGGAACCAGTTTTGGAAGTTGGAAATGTTCGTTTGCCAGGTTCCTATTTCAGTTTTTGTTCCGACTCTTGCTTTTACGATCTAGTTCCTCTGGATGTTTGGATTCTCCTCAGGGTGTTTTCCTCCGCCTTGTCTTAGTTCTAGATTATTGTTTCTTGTAGTTGGCGGAGGTGGAACCGGAACCAGATTGGTTCCTAATCTTGGACTTTTGGTAAAGTCTTGTTTCTGTTCCTATTCCATCCCCGAATCTGACTCTGATCTTTTGTGTTCCCGTCTTGGTTTGACCCCGGGTTGACTTTACCCGATCAGAACTATTTCTGATGAGTTCCTCTTTGCTGTGGGCAAACGCAGAACCGAATTGGTTCCTGAACGTGTAATTTTGGTGGGGTCATGTTTCAACTCCAGTTCCGTCTCTGACTCCGACTCTGACTCTGACAGTATGTATTTTCAGTGGAGTCTTGTTTTGACTCCTGTTCCAACTTCGGCTCCGGTAGTGTTAGAAATGACTTGAAGTCTTGGTCGCGCCCGATGTCTGTTTGACCATTGTGGTTGCTCTGTTAGCTGTGATTACTGATGGGTCTTGGACGCATGACACTTGGTTGAATAGTGATTAGATGGATACCAAGATAGTTACTGTGGTAGTTGAATTTGTCAACAAAGGGTGGTGAGCTCAACTATTTTGAGTAATGGCTTTGAATGCAAAGTCGGCTCGTTGCAGGAAATCTGTCAGATCTAACCAGATGCGTGATTTGAGGATGGACTTCATTGCTCTTCTGAGTCGGTTACATATGAATGAGAGATGTGTTATTTCTCATAAGTTAGACAAGTCAAGGGTTGAGTCGTAAGTTGCAGAGCAAGTTTGAAGTTGCGAGTTGAAGAACAGAAGGACGTGAGTTCTTGAGGAGGGTTTTGAACTGTATGTTGTAAAAAAATTGTAACAGTGAATCTGAAACTCTCTGGGTGATTGTGAGCTAAACAAAGAAGTCTGGATATTGTATGTAATTGATTCATTACTGTAATACAATAGATTTGACTTTGTGTGGTGTGTTTTTTACCTGAAAGGGTTTTCCCATGTAAATACTGTGTCATCTTTGTTTGCTTATCTTTCTGGTTTCTCATTGCCATGGTTGTATGCATCTCTATAAGTTTTTGAAACTGTTAGTTTTTCATTTTTTGCTTCTCTCCCCTAAAGTAAAGGTGTTAAGGGAATGTATTCGGCACTGTTGGGTCAGTAGATCTACATTCTTTTCCCTTTAGGATCCATAAGATGAAAGGAGTGCCTTTAATGGTTCATCCCTTAATGAAATACACTTACAATAACAAGGTGTACACGATAAAAGTGTTGGAAATATGGGAGCCCAACAAAATGAGCATGAAGTATATATAGGTTTATTTGGTTGTTCCAGTGTTGTCATTGATGTCAACATTGTGGAAATATTGGGGGAAGCATAATTGGTATACTAAAAGTTGATCTATACTGTAAGTGTTATTTACTGTTGATACAATGTGTTGGTTTTTGAGTCCGAAATTTACTACAACAAGAGATATTATTTTTCTCTCTTAATATTATTATGACTTATTCAGACAACTATATTCATGATCTTGAGAAGTTTTGTGTTGAGAAAATAAAGTTATCAATGAAAGAGTTCAAATCTTTACACTACAATTGTTTCTATGATCAGTATATCTATGTGGGAGACTCCACATTTTCTTAAGAAGAACATTTTGATGTTGTGGTTCTAATGGTAATCTCTTTGATGTTAATGTGATGAGAAATTGAAGTGATATCAGATATGGAAGGTGTTTACTTTGAGAAGTGTGTGTTGGTTTGGAGTTTTTGTGATTAGGTCTTGTTCTTGGTTGACCTAATATATGACATGTATTAAGAAGATTAGTAATACTTTTTGGATGTTAGTTCAATCCCTGAAAGGTCTACGTTGACTTGATATGATGCACCACATGGATAAAAATGTCTCAAATCTTATATGGTGCCAACAAGAGATATTTTTGTTTGGATTGGTTACATCTAATTAGGCTAACCTAATTAATGTATGAAATATACTTGCATATATATATGAGACTCTTTGGAGTTGGTGTGTGTGTCTAAGTGTTTGGTGAAAATGGTGTATGGTATTGTGTGAGCTTAAATGATTTATTAGTTGTGAGAAGTGTATTATGGAAGGAGATAAGGATCAAAGGATAATTGTTATGCATCTTCTATGAAAATTATTACTTCACATTTAGAGCCTCATTGGAACTAAACACAACACATAAAAGGTGCATTTTATCATTTCATACTCTTGGTAGTGAGCCATATCTTTTTGTATCTTGGTGGTTAGCCATTTCATTTTATATTTAGTTGTGAGCCTTCTAAGGGTAGTTACTCCTGGTAGAGATCCCTATAATATTCTATATCTGAATATATTATATTGTGAGCTAATCCTCACTGCGGTTTTTCCCATTTTTGGTTTTCCACATAAAAATCTGGTTTTGATGTGTTTTGTGGTGTCATGTTCATTTCAATGTATTCATTCTGGTTTGTATTCATATCTACTTTAATAATTGGGTGGTTTACAGCTTAATGGTTTAATATAATACTAATTCACCCCCCTCTCAGTATTCTAGATAATCAACAAAACGTTGATCCAAAATCTAAAAATTGCTTACAAACTGACAAAGGGATGCAAAACCCTATAAGAACATTGACAACAACTGAAAAAGTGAAACCTTTACGACCTGAATATAAAGAAGAGTGTCTTTCATTAGTGAAACTTTTTATGGAGGATTATTAGGGTTCATTATACTTCACACCTACATTCATGGGGGGATACAAGATTACAAAAAAAGTGAAGGAAAAAGAGAAATAAGTTGTGATAGTATCAACACAATCTACAATTGAAAAATCCAAGACACAATAATTCACAACTTCTAGTAATGATGAAAACATGGATTGCACATCCACCTATGATGAGACTAAGTATGAAAAATCACCTTCTTCAAAAGAAATGGAATCTCTTTATGGAAGAGGGTACCAACTCTTGAAATAATTTGGATATAATGGAAGAGGATGTGGAGTGAAAGAACAAGGCATTAATGTCCCCATAGAGCTTAATACAAAAGAGACAACAAGAGGCCTTGGTTATTTCCCTTCAAAAGAAATAAAAGCATCAAGGAGACCTTCACTTAATATCAATGTTATCATGTAAGATTCTCCTATGACAACTTTAACACTAGTGCATCTTGAACTGATAGACACTACATGCGAGAATATGATATTGGATATGTTTCAAAATAATGAGTCGCTAGGGGAATTTTTGGGTATGATTGGTACTTCACCTACTCATCATGATCAACAAGTTTCCTATTGCTTGAATACTAAGGCATACTGTAGGAAAGAAAAGAAACTAATTTATGATGAACAAGATGTATCCAAATTAATTCATGATGTTCTAAACCATAATGCATTACTTGTGGGAGACACCTTGGAAGTGCCAATGGATCAATATAATGAAGAGAGTGATTCAAATTGGAAATTTTATTGATGAGGATGAACAATAAGATCATGTAACATTTCTACATGACTTTCTTGAAATATTTTCTTGGAATTATTCAGATATGTTGGGTATTGACCCTAAGATAGTCACACATAACATTATTCTTGAATAAAATGCTAATCTAGTGAGGAAAAAGATATTCAAGATGAATCCTAAGATAGATTTACTAGTTAAGGTTTAGATTGAAAAGATTTTACAAGTTGTTTTCATCCACTCTATTGATTATTCACCTTGGATTTCTAACATTGTGGCAATGACAAAACTTGATAATCGTATTACGATGTTTATGGATTTCCATGATCTTAATAAATCATCTTTAAAGGATTATTTTACTCTTCCTAATATTTAAATGATAGTGGATTCAACTATGGGACATGCCTTAAATTATATTTCATGGATGGTTTTTAAGGATATAATCAAATTTTCATTAATCCTAAAGATTAATATAAAACAAATTTCACCACACCTTGGGGACATTTTGTTGGGTTGTTATGCCTTTTGAATTAAAGAATTATAGAGAAACATATCAATGGGCAATGAATTTAATATTTCATTATTTCATACACAACATCTTAGAAGATTATGTTGATGATATTTTGGCTGTCCATAACATGTTGAGATCATGTCAAAATCCTTCATAAAATATTTGAAAGAATCCATAAGTACAACATGAGATTGAACTTGAAGAAATGTGTCTTTGGTGTGGATAGTGGAAAGTTGTTGAGATTCATAGTGTCACATAGAGACATTGATTTGGAAACAAATAAAATTGATGCAATAATAAACATGCCACCTCCTAATAATATTTTGCAATTGTGTATCTTACAAGTAAAGATTCAAGCTATCCACTATTTTGTGGCATCCTTGGTAGATCAAACTCTTCCCTTCACTCAGCTCTTTAATAAAGATTTAGAATTTAAATGGAATGAGGATTTTCACAAAGCATTTGAAGACTTAAAATAATATTTGGCCAATCCTCCAGTGTTACAACCAATAGTTCAAGGGAAAAATTTTATTCTTTATATATCAGCTTCAAATCATGCCCTTAAATCCCTATTTGCACAACAAGATGAGAATGGTAAAGAACATCCTATGTATTATAGTAGTCAAACATTTATTGATTATGAATCTCATTATACAACCATAGAAAAACAATGTTTGGATCTTTTGTTTGTGACTAACAAATTGAGGCATTATTTATTAAACATTGAGGTGCAAGTTATTACAAATTTTTATCCTTAATTTTAAACACCTTTTCACTAAAATGGATTTGTCGGGACTCTTAGCTAAATGGGTTATGTTGTTAACGAAGTTTGATCTTAAGTTAATTTCTAAAAAATAAATCAAAGGACAAGCGTTGATTGACCATTTAGTTGAGGCTCCTTCACCATTAGTGTTACCAAATCAAGATTATTTTCTTGATGAAAGTGTGTTGAACATTGATAATAATGAAACATGGAAATTATACATTGATGGCTCTAAGTATCAAACTAGCTTTTGTGTTGGATCTATATTAATACCTCCTTTAGGGAAGACAATTCCCTTATCCTATCATCTAAATTTCCTATTTACAAACAACACCACTGAGTACAAGGCTCTTATCATAGGATTTCATACAACCTTATCCTTAGGAGTTCAACACATTCATACATTTGGAGACTCTCAATTAATCATTAAAAAAATCAATGGGTCCTATCTAGAAATCCATGATAAGCTATCCAAGTATAAAGACCTCACATTAGGAGTATTAAATTGTTTCACATCATACACCATCAACAATGTTTCACAAAAGGGTAATTGACATGAAAATGAAATGGAAAGTGTTGCTTCCCTTGTATATCTTGATGTTACTTACTTAGACTTCATATTTTCTAATCACACTCTCACAGATCCATCAATAACTGAAAACACAAAAGAAATAGTGGTTGCTAATATTGAATTTTTCGATGAGTGGTATGCACCAATATTTAACTATTTAAACGATGACATATTTCTTGAACCAACCACTAAAAACACCAGGGATCATATACAAAAGATGATTTCCCATTACATAATTCTAGCCGATGTGTTATATAGACGATCATTCAATGGTATTCTTCTTAGATGTCTTAAAAATTCCAAAATTCCTATGGCCCTTGAGGAAGCTCATGCAGGTGCTTGAGGGGGGAATTTTGGAGGACGATCCTTGGTTCAAAGGTTAATTCATATCAATTATTATTAGAAAAAAATGGAACATGATTACTTTAATCATGTCAAGAAATGTCACAAATGTCAAGAAGATAACAATTTGATTCATGCTCCTATGTCTAAAATTTGTGCTCAAGTTTCTATTTGGCCATTTTTCGGTTTGGGGTTTGGATCTAATTGGGAAGATATCCACTCCATCATCCTTAGGACATACATTTATAATCATCACTATAGATTATTTCATAAAGTGGGTAGAGGAAACTCCTCTTTGTTCCACAACTAATGATGTAATCTGCCATTTTATTTTAGAAAATATTATTGCTTGATTTGATATTCCTTCAGCCTTAGTTTCAGATAATGGAGCTCCATTTGAACAAAGAAGTTAATAAATTTTTGGAAACATTTCACATTCAACATATTTTTTCTAGACCATATTATCCACAATCTAATGGTCAAGTAGAAGCAACAAATAAAATAATTGAGAAAATCTTGTGAAAAATGTTTAGTAATCATAACAAAGATTGGCATACTCAACTCTCTTATATTTTATGGGCTTATCATACAAGTATTCACACATCTACAAGAAACAAACCCTATAATATTGTTTATGGAGATGATGCAATAATGGCTCTAGAGTTAGAAATTCCTTCTCTGCAAGTTTATCTTAGTGGCCTTATTGATAATGATGCTTATAGGGAACAATGTTTACAACAACTTGAAATTCTTGATGAATAATGTATAAATTCTCTTGAGCATCTTCAATCCTATTCTAAAATCATGCAACAAAAACATAGTAATAATGTCATTCCTTGATCTTTCAACAAGGGAAATTTGGTGTTTTATAAAAATCAATGTAATGTCAATGTTGTTCCTAATGAGAAATGAAAGTTTAGCTTGAATTGGTTAGGACCCTATATCATTGACGACGTTTATGGTCTAGAGCATATAAACTTAAAGAAATAGATGGTACATCTTTAAAATAACCTATCAATGTTGCACATTTGTGTAGATTTTATACTTAGTGTAGTGTAAAAAATTGTCACCCTTAACAATTTCAAACTATGTTTTTCTCCTCCTAAATTAATGAGCCTAATTAAGTCCCTAATTTCCTAAATTAGGCATTCTAAAGCCTACTTTTACTATTTTCCAAAGGATTGCAAGAATTGAATAAATGAACAATTAATATTTTGATCTCGACACTAAAAATCCTAGAAGATAGGGCGAGGACCCATATGCCCATGAGCATATGGGTCCCCTTATCTTGCTGAGGACCAATGTTGTTGGTAGTATTTTAACATTCAAAATTAAAATTTCAAGTGTTAGCTTTTGAGATATATTTTTTGGGAAAATAACACAATTGCATATAAGTACTTAGTCTTTTCATCATTTGAGATCTATCTAGAACTAGGTGAAAATACACTGACAAACTTATGATCAAGATCACTCAAGAGCAAGTCAAGAGCAACATTTTAGAGAATTATAGAAACAATTCAAGATCCAACATTATGTCAAATTCTATGTATGCTCATTTTTTGTGAAGGCTAACCCTTGTTGTAGGTCTCCAAATAATTCAAGCATTCAATCAAACAAGATCCAAGTCCTTGAGGTGATGTGCATGACTTCAGTCCTTCAAGGAAGCCATTGAAGGGTGGTTAGTTGCAACACTTTGTGATTTCATCTCATCATTCCTTCCTTTCAATTATCATTTTTATCATTGGCATTGCCATTATGGAAGTGGAAACTCTAACACGGGGTTTGAATGAGGCAATCCCATTAAATTTTACAACATTTATTCTCATTTTGAATGTGCAGGTTATAGGTTTGAAGAGGATTGAAGAAAAGTTTCCCATTATTTCATTCAAAGCCATACAAGTTTTCCAACCATGAAAACTCACCTATAGAATTGTATAATGATATTTTGAAAACTCTTCAATTGGTAAATAGAAGGTAAAATCAAGAAATAGAGGACTACAAAATCAGTTTGAGGACCCCCTATCAAGGACTTATATGCCCCTTGGTGTCTATGTCCTCCTCTGCATGTCAGATCCAACTTTTAATGATAGGTGCACAATCTCCAATACTTCTCAAATCTACTTGCAGTTTATTGTTTCAGTATGTGTGTTTTCAAAATATTGAATTTATCAAGTTAGGTCATATAGTTTAATTAGGTTAATCATTCCAAATCATTTCCAATCCATTTTCAAGGCCCTAAGAATGTAGATCCAAGTATGATTGGCTCACCTTCTTGGTTGAAATTCAATCTATTCACCTTGTTGATTTTCATTCTAATGTACCTTTGAAAAAGGAAGCCAATTGACCTAGGTTTAGACATTAAACTTAGGGTTCCATATTTCATATGTTACATTCTGGTGAACCCAATGTTTTGACATTATAAACCTTCTAAAATTTGAAGTGATTCAACCTTGAATCTAGGTTTCACATCATATTGTCTTGCATTTCTCACTTATGGTTTCATATTTACATCATAAAAACCCATAAAATCCAAAAAATTGCACATCACATTACATCATATCTTGCATTAAGGTGTGTTTCAGTCATTCAAATTATATTTTCATTCATAATTGTTCATTTTGTTGAAATATTATCATACATTTGCATTTGAATCACATTGAGAAATTCTAGAAAAATAATAATTATCAAACTTATTTGTAGATAGAAACAAACACCTTAAATAACAACTTAAACATTCAATTTTTCAATTTTCAAACCCCCTACCAAGGACTTAGATTCCCCTGGGAAACTTTTTCACAGTTGTTTGTCTTTGTCTACTCATTCTATAGGTACTTGTAGATCTCTATTTTTAAATCATACATTTCATGTTTTTAGGAATTTTAAATATAGTTCATTAAAGTGAAATAAAGTGCATTGTTTATGTTTCAAAATCGCATTAAAATCATCATTTATAGGCCTTTACATTTCAGAATCAATCAATTATTGCATTTTCGATCTAAAATTTTCATTCATAACTTGTTCAAACATCTTCAACACCCTTGTATACTTGCATTTTACACCAAATTGGCATAAAATAAGCAAATTTTGGGAAATTAATTATTGCTAAAACTATTAGCAAGTAGAATCAAAGTCATTAAGTAGTGTAAAAAAATTGAATTTTTAGATTCCCTGTTGAAGAATCAAACACCCTTGGGAAACTGTGTGCTATTTTCTAGGCATAAGTCAACTTTCTATGATAGAAAACTCTCAGGAGCCTTTGTCTGGAGTTTATGTCTAGTTGTTCTTCACCTAGGAATTAATAGTCTAAGCCTCATTGCAAAATTTCATTATGGCTATGTCTTTGGTAAAATTTGGATGTCCTTGAAATCTTTGGTTGATGTTTCAAGCTGTGTGTTTGGTGATAATCCAAATCTTGATAATGAAATTCATGTTCCTTCACCTCCCAATGTATATCCTCATGAGATAGATATCTTGGGCCAATATGAAAAACATGCATGAATTCATACAAAACTCCTTGCATAACCTTGGAAACAATGTAAAATTTTAGCCCTCAATACAATGACTTAATAACCCATATCATCAACCAACACCTCCTACAATTCCACCACTTGAAATGTTCAAATTCTTACATCCCAAAATTGAATCACAAGGAATATCTCAATCACTGACCATGGAGAAACCTATTCGTAACACTCACAATAAAAACATATCTATTTATACTCCTCCATCATATGAGAACAAAGTCACTAACACACCTATCAACCTAGAAAAATGCTATGGTCAAGGATTTAGGATCTTGAGAAAGAAAGGATGTGACATAAAGAATGAGTGTGAAATAAATCCTCTCTTGGAGCAAACACCATTAGGATATACCAAAGGATTAGGTTACCAAGATCCTCTAATCTCACAATAGACATATCAACCACCAACCGAGAAATACAAACTTAAAAATTTACCTTTCTTACATCCTATAACCAAGACTAAAAATACCTTAGACACACTTCTAAAACTAAGACAAATCACATTACTACCTATCCAAAAATAAGAAGATAAGAAAGGAAAAAGTACAAACATTTTGTATTGTGCATAGTATATATAGAACACTTGGACATATTACTGATGAATGTTGTGCTTAAAAGAAGAAATTAAGTGAATTTTATCCTTATGGGGATCAAATTTAATGTATAATACATTAAAATTCATTGTTCTATGCTCCTTGCCATGTGTTAATTGTATTGTCACAACATTCTCACTACCATCCATGAGGGTATAAAGTAGGATTTATGCAATCATCTTTCATTTTGCAAGGTGTAGTATATCATAATTAATTTTGGGCTCACCTTTGTACCTAGCTTTGGGGTCAAAGGGGTTAGGTAGCCTTGTGTTAGGTGCATTCCTTCTTGGGATTCCTTTTTGTCTCCTTAAATTGTTAGTGTATAAAGTACAATAACATTTTAAGGGGGGGAATATAGTACCCCGCTCATTGTTTGCATGAGGAATAGTCCCTTCCTAGTGATGATAGAATACATATACTAGGAAGTGTGACCTTTTTAATCAAATTTTGGCCTTCTTAATCTATGAGAGTGTCTCTTTGGTGATAATATTAGGCTTGATATCTCTCAAGAGTGTGACCTTTCTTGGAATATTCCATTCCCCTTGATGGTAATGCTATGGATAGTATTCCCTAAGGTGTGAATTTTTTTCAATGACTTGTCCTCTCTTTGTGGTGATGTCACGAGTGATATCCCCTAAGGTGTGAAAGAAAATCTCCTTTATTATGATCTCTTGTGGTGGTTTTGATATAACATACCTTGATTTTTTAACCTTATCCTATTGTCATTTACGCACCCCCTGAGGTGAGTTTTGTTGCACCCCTTGAGGTGAGTTTTATGAACCCCCTAAGGTGAGTTTTATGTACCCCCTAAGGTGAGTTTTATTGCACCCATTGAGGTGAGTTTTGTTGCACCCCCTGAGGTGAGTTTTTTCAAGATTGTTTATGGATTCAACATAGTGGAGATTGTTGGGTCATGAACTTGAGCACACTTTTTAACATGACCACATAGCATAACAAACCTTACTTTCTAGTAGAGCCATATGTTTCATGAGTGATGTGTATGAATTCAGTCCTCATGGGAGAAATCCTTCATTTGATGGATGATGTTTGGTATTTGAGACAATTTAATATTAAAGTCTCTTTGCCTTACTGAATCGAACCTTTTAGTACTAACTCTATGTTTTATTGTGTGTCTTCCTCATGTTTACATCATGTCTAAATTGTGATTATTTTTCATTTCTTCATCATCTCTATGTTCCACCATGCCATATGTTTTCATCGTGTATACTTCATGTTCTCTGACATTGTATGTTTGTGTATGTTGTATTACTACATATCATACATGTATGTGTTCCTTTGTTATCATGTTGATTTTCCATGGGATCTTAGATCTTGGGG
The DNA here is from genome assembly GCA_007115665.2 of Sequoiadendron giganteum. Lineage (NCBI taxonomy): Eukaryota > Viridiplantae > Streptophyta > Pinopsida > Cupressales > Cupressaceae > Sequoiadendron > Sequoiadendron giganteum. The sequence continues at coordinate 440,219,888 of CM021102.1, read as the reverse complement.
GCTTGTCCACCCCCTCGATTCTTTATCATCCTATCTCTTCAATATTTAGATAATCAGACCCCTCTTGCCATATATTTTTCTACTTTAGTGTGTTTGAGCGTAACTTCATACTCTCACTAAAGTGGGGCCTAAATATAGTGTTAAAAATTGTCACCCTTAATAGTTTAACACTAATTTTCTCCCCATAAATTAATGAGCCTAATTAAGTCCCTAATTTCCTAAATTATGCATTCCAAAGCCTATTTTTACCGTTTTTCAAAGGATTGCAAGCATTGAATAAATGAAAACAATTGATATTTGGATCCTGACACTAAAAGTCCTAGAAGATAGGGCTACGACCCATATGCCTATGGGCGTATGAGTCCCCTTATCTTGTCAGGGACCAATTTTTAATATGTTGTTGGTGTTATTTTAACATTCAAATTTCAAATTTCAAGTGTTAACTTTTGGGATATAATTTTTGGGAAATTAGCACAATTGCATATAAATACTTAGTATTTTCATCATTTAAGATCTATATAGCACTAAGGGAAAATATATTGGAAAAATTATGATCAAGAGCATTCAAGATAAAGTCAAGAGAAGAATTTCAAAGCATTATAGCAACAATTCGAGATCCAAAATCTTGTCAAATTCTATGTATGTTCATATTTTGTGAAGGCTAACCCTTGTTGTATATATCCAGAGCATTCAAGAAAACAAGATCCAAGTCCTTGAGGTGATGTGCATGAACTCACTCCTTTAAGGAAGCCATTTAAGGGTGGTGAGTTGCAACACTTTGTGATTTCATCATTCCTTCCTTTCAATTATCATTTTTATCATTAAAATTTTCATTGTGGAAGTGGAAACACTAACATGAGGTTTGACTAAGGAAAGCCCATAAAACAGCACAAAATTTCTTCTCTCTTTGAATGGGTAGGTTATAGGTTTGAAAAGGATTGAAGGAATATTGAAGAACATTTGTCCATTATTGCATTCAAAGCCCTAAAAGTTGTAAAACCATGAAAACTCACCAACAAAATTATCTAATGATATTTCAGCAACTCTGCAATTGGGAAACAAAAGGTCAAATCAAGCATCAAAGGATTGAAAAAATAGTCTTAGGACCCCTATCATGGACCCATATGCCCCTAGGAATCGCTGTCCTCATTTGCATGCTAGATCCAACTTTTTATGACATGTGCACAATCTTGAATACTTCTCAAATCTTCTTGTAGTTTACTATTTCAGTCTATGTGTTTTTAAAATATTGTATTTATCAAATTGGGTCAAATAGTTCAATTAGATTAATCATTTCAAATCATTTCCAATCCATTTTCAAGGCCCTAAGAATGTAGATCTAGGTCTGATTAACTCACCTTGGCTGAAAGTCAATCTATTCACCTTGTTGATTTGCATTCTAATGTACCTTTGAAAAAGGAAGCTAATTGACCCTAAGTTTAGACATTAAAATTAGGGTTCCATTTTTCACGTGTTACACTTAGTAATATTTTGAATAGTATGTATGTTAAATCATGTTAGATTAAGTAGATAGTAAATTCTATTTCATCTCACAATGCTTCATTATTGACAAGTATTTTTGTGTGTGTCCTGAATTATTATGGGTAATTACTCATTTTCTTGAATTATTGCTTTATGTTGCATACTATTCAATCATTTGTGTGCTATGTTAAATTAGATCATTAAATGAATTTATTTTTTACAAATTAGATCATAAGGGCATATAGTTTAACATAATTACACTTAACCAAAAATGTAGCTCTAGACAAATATTAGTGTTTAATTAGATCACATTAAACACATAACAATTAGATCATGGAGACATTTATTAAATAATCTCATCTAGATTGTTTAATATATTACATTGACATATAATGCATAGAAATCAAAAATCATGCTCATATATATCATAAGATTCATGTACATCATAGTCACCATAGTAGAAAAATGTGGTGTGTCATAACAAAATAAATTTGGGTAGGTCTATGGATATTGGAATCCTCGAGTTCTAGTGGTGGTGCTCATTGTGAGATGGTGCATTGAGAATATCCTCCAAAGCTAGTTTACTCTCGTAGACCCACTAGCTGCCTAATGTTATGGCCTCACGTACAAGTGTTGTGTTACACTCTTGCTCCATATAACCTCTCTCCTACTTAATTTGATCCCTCTCTACTCAAACCCCACTCAATTCCTCCCATAGAATATCCTATGAATTAATATTTGTAGGAACTTGAGTGGATATAAGCTTCTCATGTGTAGTCTTAAGCTCCTCATATGTAGCTAAGAGATCCTTGTAGATAACTCTCATCTACGCCTCCCTAGACAAGGCCTACTCCTCTCTAGCTCTAACCTCATTAATGGTCCTAAAATTACCATCATTAGATGACCTCCACCGAGATAGAGGCTTGAAAAAATCAACATGGAACCTCGTGCTCAGTGGTGGCCTATGCTTAGCCCATATAGGTTGGTGTGGGGGCATTGGTGGAACCATGTGTGATATGAATTGACTGAAGAAGTTTAGCCAATCTCATTACTAACTATAACAAATAAAATATAATACAAATTAGAACAAGATATAATATGATAAGCATATAATTACTTAGAACTCCAACCTAACAGTTGAGATCTTGATAGGAAATTATGGGTGTTGTATCAAGACTCTTCTAATGGGATGGTGGTATGGTGAGAGTTGTATAGATTCTCTCTCCACTCTTGTGGAATTGGATGCACTTTGTAGCTATAGAATGTGTGCAGGTGACAAGAGGATGAGATATAGGTCTCTTGTCAAGGTCATCTATGGCCTCTGTTGGCTCCTTGTGATTCCCTCGTGTCGGTTGTGGATCCTCCTCCTCCTCCTTAAAACCCTCATAATCATCATCTATAAAATCCCCATCCACCTTCATGTGCTCTCTCTCATCCTCTCGATGATGTGGCCAAGGCTTGAGATCACCAATAGGATGATCATCAGGGAAGATGTAAGGAGGTTATGCTATCCTCCACCAACTATCATATGAAGTCACTGTGCCAACATCATCCTTGTAAAAATCTATACGTGGATCTCACCTCTCATCCTTTGAGTCACTATGAGTGACATCTGTGAGTGTGGGATGGTGGATGTCCTATGGTCTAGCACCACTATGTAAAAATATCAAGTATGTAGGCCATGAGATGGGTGCTAATCAGAGCTAAAAAAATTGTCTCATCCCATGATCATAGTAAAATGGCATGATGGTATAATCATGTCACCCAACTAATAACTTATCTTGCTACATCCTGGATAGTTGTTGTGTAAGACTTGGTTGCTATTGTAGATTCCTATATGGTCTCCATATGATTTCATTGTCCCCTAGCCGATCGAATTTGACTCTCTAGTATAACATATCTCCATGCTACTAGGGTAACCTGGGTGTAATAGTTAAGGTTCAGGACAAGGAAATTTGTCGGGCCTGGTACATGTTATATGCTCAAATTCCCACACCTAAAGAAGAGTGCAAAGGAAGATTATATAAACCTCCCGATAAATAAAGCATCTAAGATCATAATACAAATGCACCAACATGTTTTCCCTAGTAATAGACTCTGTGATGCTCCCCCATCACCTGTACAGTGTGAACCAAACCCCTATCAAGATGTGCACCTCACCCATCAAGTACAAGGGCTAAAGTGACAGTGACATGTATGATCCGATGAATCAATGGCACATTAGAATGTATGAGCCACCTAATATCAATGTGAGCTCTAGGGCTAGTAGGACGCATGTAACAACCAATGCAATACTAAATATCATCTCTCATCTATGGAGGAGTCCAAGAATCATAAAAGTGAATAGGCTCACCCCACATGAGGAATCTAAAGATACGGTGTATGTTCTCTAGTGTACTATCATCTCCCCTATTGGGAGATGCAAATTGGAAGAATTTGTGTTCCATCGCTCAATGAGTTCCATAAATGTATCATGATATCTCATTGGTGGCATGAGATAAATCCAAAACAATCCAGCAGTGTGCAAAATCTGCTCATCCTCTGGTGATAGTTGGGTAACCTGCTCTCAAAGTAATGAAATTAAGTGACCTCCTAAATGTTGTTGAGCATGTGGAAAGATCTATAGAGAAAAAGAAGAATCATTAGTAATACAACAAAGGCAATAAAAAAGTAGTCAAAAGTAAAGCAATTATAATGCAAGACATAGGTTCTATTCTAGGACAAGGGCACCTCCCTAGGATAGAGGCACCATTTTGGGAGTGGGGTGCCTAAAGTGGATAGGGACACCATGCTTTATGAGAAAACCTTAAAAAATGTGCAAAATAATGAAATAAATCATAGGGAAAAGGAATCGACAACTCACCATTGGTCCCATTGTGCCTCATGTAGCATCCTCTTGTAGAACCTTGAGCCTTGAGGGATGGTATGGTCATCAAATCGACATCCTCACTCCTTGGTGCAGTGGTATTTTTCTCTAGAACTTCAAAAAGTATAAGTGAAAATGATAGTAAAAAAATGGATTTTTCACTAACATACAGTAAAATTTTATGTATATATCACTCAATTCACAATAGTGGAGGCTAGAAAACTTCAATTTTGATTTTTTTGTATTGTGTTGGATTTGTAGTTATGTCCTCGTCCATATCTAATGTTTGTTGATAGTTGGCGTTGTGATCTCATGACCCTATCAAAAGTGTTTACACCACCAATTTTAGTAATTTGATTTGGTTTGATTTCTACCCTAATTCCACCTCCATAAATCAAGAAAAATAAGGGGGGCATACATCTACCCTTGAATTCAATTATCCATAAAATATTATATGTTTTATTAAAGATGATTTTTGAATACCTAAAAAAATTGGTTTTGTAGGATGCAGTTCCTAACATTGTTGTTTTACAGATGACTACATTAGGGGATTCAATCTGCCATTTATGAATGATTCATATTATCCATATGAGTTTCCTTTTTGTGCAACATGATTTACTTTCATTAATTTAGCCTACATATGCACATAGTGTCATATGGCCGCTAAAGTGGGGGCTAAATGTAGCATCAAAAATTATACTCCCTTTTAGGTGATAGTACAATTTTAAACTTATTTTGGACCTATTTTAGTGACCCTTTCATTTATGCATTTTCAACACCTCCTAACTAGGCCCTAATCTCCTAAATTATTCATTTTGAGGCCTATTTTATTATTTTTTGAGAAATTGCAAAGCATTGAAAAAATGCATCCAATTCATATGTTTCCCCTGACACTTAATGTCTTGGAAATTTGGGCCAAGACCCATTCACCCAAGGGAAAGTGGGCCCCTCTTCTTATCCAAGACCCAATTTTGGATATGTTAGAGTGGCCATTTTAACACTCAAATTTCAAATTTCAAATATTAGCTTTTAGGATCTAATTTTTGGGAAATTAGAGAAATGCCTATGAATACTCAGTATTTTCACCATTTCAAAACTAAAGCAATAAGAGAATAAAACAAAATCAAGAGATCATCCTGCCACATTTGAATTTGCAGGTTTTTAGCTTATTTATAGGTTTTGATCAAGTCTTATGTCAATAAAAGAGCATGATGGATTTTAGGTTTGGGAGATGCATTTGGCAATTTCCTTCAACCTAATGATTTTTTTCCTAGTGTTCCCATCTTCAAAATCATCCCATTTTCAGCCTAAATTAAGGCAACATTGTCTTTTAGATTTACTAAGGGTGTTTGACTTCTCCTAAGGTAGATATTATCACTTTCATATAGGAATCTCTCTCTAATACACTTGAGTAGGGTTTCTTTGCATTTTATTTCATAACAACGGTAGGAACACTTAAGGTTACGGAACACACCATTTTTTATCAGATTTTTTTGGATATTGTGGAGGTAGAAATACCAAAATAGGGGCTTGACTGAGGAAATCTCCTATATAGCCACCCCACCATCTCTTTTGTATATTTGTTGTAGGTTTGGATCTAAGGACAAAAGTATGCAGGGTAGGAAACAAAGAGCAGACAAAGAGCTATGAGATCAAGTTTTGAAGTCAAGAAAAGGCTTAAAAAGACAACTCATCCAAGGGAAACCTAGTCCTACTACAACACTTAGATCCAACTTTTGGTGATAGGTACATAACCCTCTACACTTCCTAGATTTTCTTGCAGGTTTCTGTTTTAGTTTATGTATCATCAAGATATTACATTTTTTATATTAGGGCATATAGTCTTATTAGGTTAATAATATTCAATCATTTTCAAGGTCCCAAGAATGTAGATATAGGTTTGATTGACTCACATTCTTGGTTGAAAGTCAATCTATTCACCTTGTTGATTTGCATTCTAATGAACTTGTGAGAAAGGGATATAATTGACCCTAAGTTTAGGCATTAAACTGAAGGTTCTCCTTTTCCACATTCACTTAAATACTTCAATTAATAAATTTTAGCTAATTTTACACTAATTGAATAGGTTTGATTAATTAGAATAACAATTTTCACTTGGAAATAAGTTTCCTTTTGCATTTAAATTAGGGCTCATTTCAATCAAAAATTATAAAATTAATATTTATGTAAGTTTTCTCGGGTGATTTTAAATGAGCACATTAAAGCATAAAGTCTTACCTTATTCATTGATATATTGACAATTCAACATTTTAGACCAACATAATTATTTTAAAATTTACTCACAAACAATTTTATTTAAGGTCAATTTGTTAGATTTAAATAAATTCCAAGACTTATTTCCTTCTTAACAAAAATAGAGAATTAAATTTTAAACTCATTAAACTTGAAAAAATAATATGTAAAAGTTTCTTTAATAAATCCTTATGAGTGAATTTAAGTTTTCACTTAAGGAAGGGGTCCTAGTCTCATGTACCCCCACCATGAGCCAAATTAATCACTATTGCCTATAGTTAATTAGATTAAACATAAATTTTAAGCTATATCAAAAGTTAATAACTTGAGAAATCAATCTCCACCATTATATTTGTTTAATCTTGGCCCATAGAGTTAGGGTAGCCAAAAGAAACCCTAAATCATAATAATTCCCTATAACACTCCTCTTTATCACATTTCACTTCATTTGTTTGTGTAGGTTGGAGAGAGGGAGAATGGGGAAGAGGCCCTTGTCATTTTTGCAAGTTCAAGACCTTTTCTACTCCATGAGGGTTTCTTTTAGTTGATTTCATAATTCCATTCGATCAAGATTGCATTTCTTTATTTTTTGTTGTTTCTTTTTATCCAATTTCATTATTTAATTTATCATCTCATTTATTTTATAGATCTACAAAATTATAGAGGTGTTCATATATTGATGTTGTAGAGAATGTTGGAGCAACATGGATTTACTTTTTCTTTTCAAGAATGCATATAGTATCTGGTGTATCATTTTCATCTTATTTTATTTTTTTCTCTTTAGGGTTTGTAGGTTAACACAACTAAAATGAATCTTCAATTGCTACTATTTTGCAACAGACCACATGTATGTAGGGTCTTTGACCACTCATATTTTTTCAATTTACACAACAACATTATATATATATATATATATATATATATATATATATATATATATATATATATATATATATATATATATATATATATATATATATATATGTTTCAATAAAACTATTATTGTTGTATTTATTTGAACAATAGTGGTATTACATCTAAATCTTTTAAAGGATTTTTTTTTGTTATTTTTATTTTAGACAACAGTAATTATAAAAGCAAACATTTTTTTAATTTTTTGTTATTTTATTTTTATTTTAATGAATATCAAATAAAATTATTATTAGGGGTAGCCCCATTATTAGGGGCCGACACCTCCAATAGAGGTCATGAGCCCTTTGGGAATCACGGCCCCCATGAGAGACTCGACTCCCGAAGAGGGCCACAGTGGCAGGGTTGTGCCCTAGCCACCCCCTATATTTACTTATTTTATTTATTTATTTATTTTAATAAAAGAATTATATTACTTGTATAATATATCATATTTTATATATTAGAAAAATATGTGGGTTAGTTTTATAATATAATTTTCAGATGTATGTAATATATATTAAAAATTATATTATATATAATGAACAGTTAAATATTCATTAATTATATATAGATCTGGTACATCTTATTTTTTTGAAGTTATAAATATATATTTGTTGTATATCTATTTATATATATATGGCACTTTCAATTATTGACTCAAAATTTTAATATATATAAATTTTCAAAGGAAGAAGAAAATATGAGTTTTCAACTACAATTACATATGGGTTGAGAAAAAATACACATTATATCTTCTTCCAAAACATAACAACTCAAAAATTTATTCTTTCTTGTGATGCTTATTATAATTCAAAGGAAGAGGCAAGTGTTTATGAGGCGATGAATTATTTGTTGTTCTCAAGATATCTTCATTTTAGTATCACATTTGTAGCTAAAAATAAAAATAAAAGGAAATGCATTCACTCCTTCCATTTGAAACTTTGAAACACATATATTCTTTTTTTTTATAACAACAATTAAAACTCTTCTTTACTAAAATAAAACTTCAAACACACATTTTCTTTGTGAGTCTTAGACCCAAAAGCCTATTATTATCACTATGAACAAATATCATATTTATTTCAAAAACCACATTTAAACACCTCTTAATCCCAAACTCTTCTCTTAACACAAGCTCATAGAGTATTTAATTTTCCTTTTTCACAATAAGATATATATTTTTTACATAATCTTTTCATACTACAATTGATGCATAGAAATGACACAAACAACATGCCAATGAGTAATAATTTCTCTCCACCCAACCTTAATGGCATCCTGAAGCCTCATGGGCTCTAGCCATGCCCCTGAGAAAGAATAAGACTACCAAATTATCTTGGTATGAAAACTGACACAAATTCCTATTTACCCATTTCACAACACAGCTCTCAACCCACATACTCAACAAATTTGAACTCTCCTCAAATTGTTTTCAAACAATAACAAAATAACATAACAAATCTTCTAAATAAACTAACTTGATAGCAACAAGAAAAAAACTTATCTCCAAGGCTTATGCTTCTTGAGCATCACTGCCATGTGTGCTCGAGCTCCTTCTTTCTCTCCAACTTTATTTTATTTTCTCTCTAAAACTCACAATAATGGTTCTCCAAAAGGAGAAGTGGTTAACACCCATTTCCCCTTTACAAAGAAGTATCAAGAAAATCAACTTAAATCATCTTAAATGAGGGAGTGACACTTGTCACTCTCTCATTCAATCTTCAAGCACAGTATCCCATAAGTATTTGAGAAAATTTAGGGAGATGGGAAGGGAAGGAGTGTACCCCAATCTATTAAAAAATTCTTCATATTCTTTAAGAGGGATATGGGATACTTGGTCACTCCATCTCTCATATCGCATCTTATAATTGAGTTTAGAGAAAAAGACACTCTTCCCCCTTCCCTAAATCTTCCAAATCCACCACTTCTCTAAATGGCCAATAAATGAGGATCATATCTTGGATATGGACATGATTCCCATGTAGGTACCTATCCTAGGGTCTTAAAAATCATCAAACCACTTAAAAATATGATTTTAAACCCCCTTTAAAATCACACTAAAGAATGCATCTGAAATTCAACTCCAATAAGGGTTTGCAACCCATAATTTCCTACTTACACTCTTAACCATATGGTTAATACTTAATTACCCCCACAAGACATCCTAGGACACAACCCCATACATTAAGCCCTAAACATACCTAATCCAACCTTAAACATTAACACTACTTACCTTTTTGGTTACAAGGGTTCAAAATAATTAATTTTACAAGGGGTATTAACTTAGGTCCATATGGTCCTCTTTTTTCCTTTGACATGATTACTATAACTACACATTAGCTCACACCATTTATATCGAACATATATTAGTAACATTAGACCATAATAACATAAAACTCAATATTAGTTAGACCATATTCTAGATAAGGGTAAGTGCACCAATCTGTGACACAATTTTGGCTCTTAAGATGCCACTTTTTTTTTTCTGAAATCAGGAAAATCTGATTTGCACGAGAAAATGAAGATAGTTATGCTCAAAATTTCAAGATGCGGCAAGAACAAAAGTTGAAGTGCTCTGAGTCTAGTTTCTAAGCTACTATTTTTTTTGAAATTAATGAAGATTAAGGGTCTCAAAAAGGGGGGGCCCAAAACAAGTCCTGTTTTTATCAAAAAAAATATCATAGTGCCTGAGGGCTCCCCCCTTTTTGATTGACTTTTTTTTAGAATTTCAAATATCTCAATGGTGAGAAATTAGCTAACACCATGTAGTTTATCCTCGTTCTTTCGGATAATTTTTTTAATGAATATATAATATTTTATGAATTTTCAAAGTGGACACATCTTGAAAAGCTTAAATTGGAGCATGCTCCACCATAAATTTTTTGCAAACTAATCAAAAATTGATTCTTTTTTTTTCATCATGTGTAGAATGGAGTCAAGTTTCAAAAAATCTAATTTGTTTCACATTTCAATGAACGGGTAAAAATCTATCCTAAAACTAGCACATGTTGGTTTTTGACCAAAAATAGAGGCATTTACAATAGAAGTCGTGGATCAAAACCTTAACTAAATCAAAATGAAAAAAGAATTATAAATTTAGATAGTTAAGATAGAGGTTAATGCTATCATGGTTTTTTTTATAAACTTTCATTGAAAGACGTGCAAATGAGATGGGGAGCACAAACGAAAATATGAGAAAATTTAGCAAATCTTGTTAATTAACACGTCTAAAGTAGGCCTTTTGGCGAGCGCCAAATGACTCATCACATTTGGCGTGCACCAAATTTGGCGTGCGCCAAATGTGATGAGTCATTTGGCAAGTGCCAAATGGCTTGCTTTGCACAGAACTAGATTTTCGCTTTCTCTGTCAGGGAAACTATATACATGAAATAAATATTTAAGCATAAGTTGACATTTACATATGGACATTTACTTTCTTATACTTTAAGTTATATTTCATGTATATATAGGCAGGATGTTTGAGAGTGGTTTCAGATCTCTAAGAGTTATAATGCAAATTCTAGTTTTTGGAAGATCTAAAAAATTTCAGACTTAGTCAAATTTCAGTAATCAGCATGTCAAATTTCAGTAATCAAGAGGTCAAATTTTAGCACTCAGGAGGTCAAATTTCATCTTTCTCTCTCTATATCACTCATTTTCATCTCTTATTCTCTAGACCTCTCTCTCTCTCACTATCTCCATCCCTTTATCTAACAATATCTTCCTTGAGCTCAAGAACTATGTATCTACATGTCCATCTCTCTCTCCTTCCCTCTCCAATATCTATCTCCCTCCCTCTCCAATATCTATCTCCCTCCCTCCTTCCCTCTCTACATTTTTCTCTCTCATCCCTCTCCTTTTATCTCTATATATATCTCTCTACTCTCTATACCTACCTATCACTCCCTCCCTCCCTCTCCTCTCTT